>JAPMOQ010020722.1:79233-105044 GCA_026543055.1 Argiope trifasciata | reverse complement strand
CACACACACACACACACACACACACACACACACACACACAACAAAAATATTTCGAATACATAAATTTTGGAAAATCCCTGTCTGTAAGTCTGAGACTAATATAACAAAAAAAAAAAAAAAAAAAAAAAAAAAACCTTTCAGCTGGATGGTTGATATTTGGTATACAATCTTCAGGAAAAATGTGCATTATTTTAGGAAATGTTGAATAAAATCAGTTCACAGGAAGTTTGTCTGTTCGATTGCTCTTATATACGATAATTATAAAAAGAAGGAAGCTAAATGGATATAATTCCATACGGGATTTAACATTTATAAGATAGAAACATATCAAATTTTGAGCAAAATTGAAGAAGGGATAACTGCGAAAAAACGAGGCCAATTCAGAAAAGTAATGACTGACATATATCAAATTTGTATGCGATTTTGTGACTATAAATGTTGTTCTATATCAAATGTTTTGTTTTAATCGGTTCGAAAAAACATGTTTGAAACTGAAATTCGATTTTCAGAAGGTATTATTAAATAATGAGTATTTATCTCAAAAAAAAAAAAAAAATTATCGCCAAGGATGGCATTATAGACTCAGTAAAAATGCCAAATTCGAGCTAAAAATTAATATTTCGCAACTATTTACGCCAACGTCATTCAAGGTGTTCTCTGGGGTATTAGATAATATGCGAGAAAGTTTTCATAAGAACACTCTCACTGGTTTATTTTTATTTTTATTAATAGTCAGACTTTTTTAGATAATAAACAGTATTAGATAGTTATATAAAAGACGAAATCGATCTTCATTTGTTTCGAAAGTGTATAGATCTTTAGGGAGATGAGACTTACGACTAAGCGATTTAAAAATAGTTGAAATTAAACTAACCTTCCCGATCATTAAAACTATTTTAATGATCTTGTTGCCGAACCAGTTAATTAGAAGGATAATTTTTCCGGAATACGTCATTAACAACTGAACAATCTCACTGAATTTATTTTATCACTTGGATAATTCTCACATAATGTTCTTTCATCTGAAATATTTTATTGGATATTCCCAAATGCATATAGATACGTAATATAAAAGTAGGAATTGAACTTAACATAAATAAATGAAGAATTTTACAATTTAATAATTGAAAAAAATTACTTTCGATTGTCATATATATATATAAAATTTATTTTAGGGTATTGCATTTTAAGAATTTTTGCTAATTATCTTAATTATTACAAAGAAAATCTCGAACTCATTATAAGCATACTTTTCTAAATTTTTGAAAAAATAAACATACAGGCAGAATGGTTACCTCATTGAAAATTTTGTTGAATTTGTTATCTATGAGAGAGAGAAAGGGTACGAGCAGGATTTTTCGATTGATTTCTGAATATCTGTCTTTCCATATATTTATGAATATGATAAATGAAAGAGGTAGTAAAAGATAGATAACATCTGGTTGGGGGTTTGTATATCAAAAATATCCCAAAGAATCAGATATCAGAAAACTTAAATCAGAGCTCACAGGACCCGTGTATCAAAAGTATTCTTTTCTCGATTCAAGGAAAAAAAAAAAACTAGATTATGGTTTTGTTTAATGTTCATCTTTTAACCTCTGAAACTGGCAGATTAATAATGATTAATATTGAATCAGGATTTATGAACTGAATCAGATTTCCTCGAAGTAAAACACAAATATGGGCCAGTTTACCTTAAAAGTCCTTTTTTTTGTTTGATGTATAAGTATCTAAAATTCCTTGACCACAAAATATGTCAAATAACCATTTTATTGCGATTTTTTTTTTTTAAAAGTTGGTTGGTATTAAAGGGGATTAGGAAAACTATCACATTTTAAAATATCGATTTATTTCCAGTTTTATACTAAATATTTTTACGGAAATATTAATTATTTTGTCTGCTTTAGGCTTCGCATGCTTGTTCGTAGGCATGGACCATAGGCAGATGTTGAGGCCGTTGCCTAAAATGGTCTTATTCCATGAAACTTTCTTACCATACTAATACGAGGACATCTGACCTATTCTCTCTTTTTTTTTCTTGATAAATTGCTTAGAGCTAGAAAGCGATGCTTGAAACTTAGAAAAGAAACGGAGACGTTTTGCTTTGTACGTTGTCGGTTGTGATACAGAATCCAAATGGACATGTTCTGTAGTTTATTGCTATTGAGAATCTACAGCCAACACACTACATACGTTTACGCTTTCTTCGTTCCCGTCGTAAAGCTATTTTGCGTTCATGTTTAATTCGATCGACTTCTAATTTAAAATCTTCGCCATTTGTTTTTGTTGATTGAAGATTTTGTCTCTGAAGGTTTGATTGTAGGTTTTATTCCGGACACTTTTTGCTTTTTCGTTCCTTTTCTTTTCTCCTTTACTTCATTGAGAGAAAGCTTAGAACGCCCCATTTATGCTTTATTCATTGCCTGCGAGATTTCGAGCTTCACCCCCTCCTAACCAAAACAACATCATGTTCTCACGGGATAAACGTAATAAATTGATAATTTGCTGCCTATTTTTGTGGTTTCAGAAACCTCAAATCAAAACCTCATGTTTTAACATGATAAAAAAATAGCTATATCGACCAATATTTTTTTATATGCCTGTTGCTATTACATCTAATTTGTAGAATCTATCAAATTTTGAGCAATATTTACTCAGAGGAAGTCTAGCTGTTCGAATATAAATTAATACAATAACTACAAAAAGAAGAAAGGTAGATGGATAAAATTCGATACACTGACATATTTATAATCTAGATACCTATCAAATTTTGAACCAAATTTAATAAGGGATTGACCATCTGTCGGCCTGTTTTGTGATAAGTCTGTTTGTAGAAACATGTAAACTCAATACTCAAAATCGCTCTGACTTAAATATATATTGTTTGGTGTATGATTTTCTTACTATTTTTTGGAAAATTTGTATGGCAATGGATTTGGGAAAACACGTCTAAAACATAAATTTTCTGATAATGTAAATCGCATACCAACGAATTATCGCCAAAAATCTCACCAAGGATCATGAAAGAGATTCAGTAAAAATGCTAAATTTCCTGTCAGGATAAAGAAGCTTCTAGAAAAATCATTTACAATCTAGCGCTAACTGAATTATTCTTGTAGTTTCTGGAGTTATAGATTCTGTCTCCAAGTTTGCGGTTTAGGCCTGACTCACTGAGTCGACATTCATTCAGAGTTAGTCATCTATAGAATTCTCTTTCTTACCATGAAAATAACATAGGGAAATAATGCTGGAATTTGGTAAAGATATGTTAATTTATATTCAAATTATCATTTCTAGGATGAAAAATAAATGAAAAAAATGTTACCCAGAAAAAAAATCGATAGCAATGAAATTGATACGTTGGAATGCAAAATTTATCAAATTTTAAAACTCAAAAGTCATTTAGTCTGAAATATGTAATAAAGTAAGCACACATGCTTTTATTTACTATTAATAGATATGTTATCGTGAGGGTCCGAAATTAGAGAATGTTGACATTCGCTGTGAATGTTAACATATATCATAACATAATATAAATCGCGTACCAACGAATTATGGCCAAAAATCTAACCAAGGATCATGAGAGAGATTCAGTAAAAATTGGCAGGAGGGCAAGTCTATATGTGCAGTCATTTCAAAAAAACAAAACAAAATAAAACAAAAAACACTACTGAACGCAATTGCAAAAGCTAGAAGTTCTTGTGCAATTCAAAGTCCTACAACAGTTTAAATTGTTGTGACAAATAAGATATTATAACGATAATCACATACAGTAAAAGCTCTTTATTCGTGGGGTATATGTTCCATAAATGTGCCGCGAACACAGAAACCGTGAATACGGAATGGTAGTTTATATGGGATTACAGGGGATACATTCCTAGGTAACAAAATAAAAAAAGAAAAACAAATATAAAAAATCAATTTAATTGAAGTTTTTGAGCATTTTGATTAATTATCTTAAGGTTTAGGCAATGGCTTGAAGAATTTTGTAATTTTCTCTTGTTTGGCAGTTTTTTAAAAGCTCCTTCGATTCAGACTGATACGCAATAGTCGCATTAGCAATTTGCCCCTTAAAAATTAGATTTCGTTCCATAGATGGATCAATGATCATGAAGAAATCGTAAAGCTCATTTGCCATTCTTAAACCTTCACTTAGATTTTTCAAATTCACGTTTCAATTCACGTTTCCGGTGCTTGTTGAAACGTCTTCTTCAATGGGCTGTGAATTTAAAATTTCTTCCAAGTCGGTTTAAGTCAGATCTTCATCTTGCGATTCAAGCAATTCCTGAATGTCACTTGATTCTATCTCATCAAACCCATCTAGTCCTATTCCATTCGCGATTTCGGCTATGTTTGCAGTTTGCATTTAACAACATACTTTAGACAAAGTTGTAATAAGATTTATTTTTTAAAATTAAATTAGTCTGTTTGACGGCATTTACAAAAGATATTGTGTTCGATACTTATTGGAATCATTTTATTATTATGTATGTACTTATTAGATCCGCGAATAAAGAAATTTTTAGCCGCGAATATAGGAATTGTGTTGCATTTTTTTAATCCGCGAATAGTGAAAACGCGAATGAAGGAAGCACGAATAAGAAGCTTTTAATGTAATTGAGTTTAATAGTTTAATTACTAAAGCTTTCTCCTATTTTGACATTTATCTTTCATAATGTGTTTTGATAGTAAAGTATGATTTAAAAATATTTTATTTCAACCTGCACCATCAGTGCAGGGTGATTGCCAGCATACATTGATGATAGTCCTAATACATAAGAACATAATAAAATATTTGATCTTTGCCCGGAGTTTTGGTATATGTTGACATTTTCCAGATTTCTGCCTTTCACGGCTACAGACATTTTATTGAAAGAACATCCTCATAAACTTAAAATGTAGTTTGTTTTTCAATTTTTCTTTTTTTGTTGCTGTTGGTAGTTTTGATGTTTTTTTAAAATTGGAGAATAGTTTAAATTGTATTTTGAAACATATAAACGTGTCTTTGATTCGATAGACAATCAAAAACAAACATCTGTTGTGTAAATCTGGTCCTGTTCCTTTATAACAAATGATGCATTGTCTGATATTGGATTCTTTATTTATATAATCACTCATGCAGTAAATATGTCTGAACCATTATTCAGACGCCACCGAAATCAATTTTGACAGCGAAATTATCTGTCTCAATATTGCTCTACAGGAAATAAGATATTTTTTAAGTGTTTTGACCCGCTGTCTTATAAAGTCTATTGGAACGAAGCTACAATATTAATAAAGACATATGATAAATATCATGTTAGAATGTTTCCAACAAAAAATATTTTAGTATTAAAAGAGAATCATTGACTCACCTTAAGAATGCCAGGTCGATTTTTATTAGCTTCAGCGTCAGACTCCATTAGGACACAGAATTTGTAATTTACTGGATTGGAAACAATTAAATCCGACTTAATGATCACTAAACTGATCGCACAGATGACGTGGTGCAACATTTCAATGAAGCATAAAAATTTTCCGACATATCTTATTTTCTCTTTAACTTTCTTCTCTTTTTCATTTGAGTGAGTTTTTCTTTTTAATATTTTTGGACAAAAAATGATCTGTTTTCCATTTTCCCTTTCTCTCATTGTTCACTTCAGTATTCTAAGACGACCTCTTTTTGACGATTTTACCTCACTAAGGGGAGAGACGCTGATGGATGAACTCATCTCCTAAATTCTTCTTCATTCTTTGACTTTGATTTTCACTCTATTAGATTTCACATGTATGTGAGTATCGTGTTGTTTCGGATCATATTATTTTATTTTAATTCAATCCGCGAGTAATCCAAAATTACTTAATTGCTTTTGGTCTAACGCACGATGATTCGCCTACCCGAAAGGGTGTAAGACCTTGAAGGTCACCAGGAAAAATTTACTTTATTGTTAAATGTGAACAACTCCTCCTTCCATCTTTATTCTCACCTCTTTTTTGCCGAATTAAACCCACCCTAATGCAAGTGTAAAGGTGGGTTCACACGAGGCTTCTTATTGTCCGAAATCATTGCCTCTTTGCTGTTGTCCCGGCATTGTCCTCGTGTGAACACTTGAGACAACGTGGATAACGTTTGTCCCGATGGGACAATTATTTGCCATAGTCCCGTTATGGTCACCTGATTTTCCGAAAGTAGAAGCGATCTTCTATTGCGGGCAATAATAAGCCTCGTCTGAACCCACCTTAAAAGCGTTGAGGGTTTTAGAATCCGTTGGCAAACAATAAGTGCTGTTCGTTTCAGTATTCTGAGACGACTACTTTTGGACGTTCTATCTCACCAAGAAGGTAACACACCGGAACATGTGCGCCATTTCCGGAATTTATTTTATTATCAAATGTAAACATATCCCCCTTTCCTCTTTCCCCTTACTCCTATTTTGCCGAATTAAACCTAACCTAACGCATGCGCAAAGGCGCGGAGAGTTTTAAAATCCGTTGGCAAACAATATTAATGAATTACATGAACATAATTTTAAGTAAAAAACAAATCGAAGTATAAGATTGTGAATGTATAGCTATTGTGCCAATCATGATGAAGAATGCTTCAAGTGATATTGCTCTACTAACAGGTGTTCAAAGCATGATATTTAATTTCTTCCATCCCAAGATCTAATAATTCGCTTTCTTTTTTGAAAATAAAGGCCAAACGTGAAGATATTTCCTTTCTTTCTGGTACATCTGGTGTACCTGTAGTTTCCTTCCATCCTAGGCTGGTTGTCAGATAGGCAATATAGATAGCTGTTTAGATACCCCTCCCCTCGCTCCCACTCTGGTTGGAGGTGTAGTCGAAGATTTTTTACATTATTTTCCAAGCAATTTCATTCTGTGCATTCATTTAATTTATAAAAGCATCGTATTCGAACTATTTAAATTATGGGCCGCGGTAGCCTGGTTTGTAGAACATCAGTCTCGTAGCCGAAAGGTAATGAGTTCTGTCCTCGCCTTGGCCAAAGACTGCCGTGTTGGCTAATGGCAGTTGGGGCACGTTAAATATGTCTAGACTGCAAAGTCCTCCAAGTTCCCAATACAAATTATACCTCTGGGGGTACTGAATCAGAGATGAGTCGGTCTCTGATTTGGATCTAAATTCTGACTTGCGGATGGATGAATGAGTGTATGAATGAGTTTGACCACCCTCTGAAAAGGGTTGTGTCATTGTGTTCGAGAAAAGTCTTACTCTCACCTTAACGGTGCTCGTTAACAACGAAAGGCGTACACGTATGTCTTAATTCGGAAGAGCTCCGCTTATTCGGGCTTGGTATGACCAAGTGGCATTAGACCCACCATTTAAATTAAAATCAAGTATCGTTTAAATTTTAGAATAATACAGACAGTTATTTTTTCCAAGTTTTTAAATTCAACTAAATTCGGTATAAGTTTTTTTCCTCTGGCAAATTTGAATTAGAAATTAACATTATTTTAATGTTTTGTCATTTTTTTGGAGTTTTGTTTGAAATTACTTTCACATTTAAGATAATTTTTATGTGCGAAACGCTGAAACCAAGTCTCTTGCATGCAGCTTAGTGTAAAAGTCATTTTTTTTGTTGCTATTTAATTATATTTGCTACTTTATAACTATTTATTAAGATAATAAATTATAATAAAGCAATGAGAGGAAGTAATTTTCTCATTATTTTCTTATGTATTTTTCAATTAAGATGTTATCCTATTAATATAAAATATTAGACCTTGTGTAAAATCGCGAATGTCTTGTATGGCGTTGGTGGATAATATTTTCGAAATTTTGACTTTTGGTTTGAATGTAGCATTTTTACTGAATTTATCACTCGAATATGTATATCGGATACCTTTCTTCAGATAGATTGAAACCCAAATTTGACAATTATTTATGATTGCAAACATAAAGTAACATACAGAATTTCAGGAATTTAAGCCAATGCTCTTATGAATTATTATGCTTGTATAAATCGAAAGAATAGACTGGCAGATTTGGTTTATATTTGATAAGAATCTACATTTTAGATGCTAAACCTGTGCACGGAATTTTATTTATGTAGCTCTTACCATTTTGTAGTAAACGAATTCATTTGTACTCGAAGACATTGACAAACTTCCTCTAAAAACTTTTAGCTGTTTCATAGAACTGTACTATCTATTCTAAATGTTATACATGTTACGCCAAGGAAACTTACTTATTTGAAAAAAATTCCGAGCGGTGAGTTGGGTGGGTAGAGGGGTGATTTGTGGTGCTACTAAAGGGAAAAGTCCCCAAATTTGTTTCTTCCTCTAGTCAGTTGCCATCGTACTCTGGTTTAAAGAACAGTGGGCCTTCGCCGTCGAGAGCTTCGGTCGATCTCTTGTTGTTACGCAACGTGCCTTCCACACTCGCTTTGAAATTCCTCCTGTTGATGGCCGTAATTCAATTCTGTCGTGGGTTAACTCATTTCCGGAGTGTCTCTAAACCCAGAGATGAACATCAACGGACCACCAGAACTCCGGGAAATGTCGAATGAGTGAGGCAGTCAGTTTTGCATTCTTCCCGGCGTTCGGCTCGCAAACACGCAGCTACTCTGGGAATTTCTGACACCACTCTTCGACGAGTTCTTCATCAAGACCTTCCATTTCATCCCTATAAATTGGCTGCTGTGCAAGAATTAACTGAACGCGATTTTGTTGCCCGCCAAAATGCATATGAAATGCTGCTTGAAAACATGCCTGAAGACGCGGTCATTTTTTTCAGTGACGAGGCTCACTTAGAAATTCCTGGTTTATGTCGATGAACCACGGATAATAGCTCACCTCAAGAACAACATTCGCAACGTCATTGCCAACATACCGGTTGATATGCTGCAAAGAGTGGACGCGAACTTCAAAAATCGACTCAATCAGTGTATGCGCAATGGGGGTCGCCATTTAACCGATGTCATTTTTAAAATTATATGAAAAAACAATTGGGACATTATTCTCTCAAATAAAAAAAGTTAAAACAGTAACTGAATTACTTTTGTTTTTATTGATATTTTAAATAAGTAAGTTTTTCTGGCGCACCCTGTATATTAAATTTCATCCAACTTGATCAAAGATTTTTTTTTAAATTATCACGTTCACTTATAGAATTAATTCCAAAAATTGGGTTTTTCGAATTTTGGAAAGTATGAAAAGTTAAGATTCATTAAAATTTCGAATTCCAATTTTTTGACTGTTGTAGTATTTTTTTCCATATTTCGTGTATGAGAAATTAACCGATCCCTTACAAATCTTTTCAACAAAATTGCAAAATATCATCATATTTTTTAAAATTTTATTATTAAACCCAAGAATACGAAACGAAACATGTAGGTTTTAAGCCGAATTTTTAATTTTTTATGGGTGTAAAAGCATTTAGTTTTAACATTAGTTTTTATCCCGAGTTATCTCGGGCGAATGAAAAAAAGCTATATCTTTGTCTATAAAAGTCTTTGTATAACAGTCTTTGAAACAAAATGCAACACAAAGTGATACTTGGCAATCTGTACATTGGTATCTGGTCTCTTTTCTTACTGGTTTACCTCTGGAATCTCTTTTATGGGAGCACAGAGTACATTGTCTCTTTGTGTTTGATTTTTTTTTCAGTAGCAAGAATCGCTATCTGAAAAATCAACGCTTTCGCTATCTTGGATCATCGCACTTTTTTTATTTTTTCTCAACGCAATTATCCTTTTTTATACATTACTTACCCACAAACAGATGTATACTATACAATATGGAAAACACGTGACCAGTCCTGCCAAAAGAACCGCGAAACCAACAAAACTTGATGAACTGCCAATGAAAGCTGAATATTTCCTTTTATTTCCTCCACGCCGAGTAAAACCGTGACAATTCAAATCGTACTGACAAGTTCTGCTTCGCCCGAGTTTTCTCGGGATGATAATTAACTGGAATATACCGAGATAACTCAGTATAATCAGGCAAGCGGTTAAAATCAGTTATTAATGCATTAAATTATTTTATTAACAATATTTGCTTACAGAAAATCATTTCATTAAGGATAAGACTATATAAATGTCTTGAATAATTCATTAGTCTTTTTAATTGACATTGTTAAAAAGTCTAACTAAATAACACTGTTTAATAAAGACAACCATTACATCTAAGCTTTTCTTATCCCATTAGCTTGAAATGAAGGTTATTTATTTATATAATCTCTAAGTCTATTTATCTAATTTTTACATTTTTTCTTATTTTTTTTCCTTATCTTTGAAATGAACATCTTCTTTAAGGTGCATTATTTCTCTGTGTTTACCTTTGGACCGGAGCTCGTAGTTTCGTTGAATTATTGTCATCTCATAAATAACGTTGAAGAGACATTAACTATCCCCAGGCATGCATCAGACAGACAAGATTTCGTCGTGCTGTTGCCATCTAAATAATTAGAATATCTTGTTCGAAAGTCTGGTGGATCAACTTCGACCAAATGGTGCATGACGCATTATGGATATTATGCATCATTCGTTGTTGATCGATCACGGTCGAAGTTAAGAAGAAAAATATAAAAAAAAATCTCCAATAAACCTTTGCATGACGTAAATCATCACGCATGGCTGCTGTTGATTTCGATGTTCCATTTCTTGAATCATTATAAACTGGTTAACTGTCACTACTTTGAAACAAATGATGTTCTAATGCTCTGATATTTGAAGGTAGTGGAATTTTTTCGTTACGTATGCTGATCTTTTCCCCAATAACTTGTGTTTTTTTTTCGTTGGTTGGTAATGAAAAATATTTAGTGTGGTATGGTTTTCGTGCTATTATCTAAAATAAATTGGAATTATACTCTGGGAAACAATTGGTTTGCCCAACCGAATTGTTCTCAAAGCTATCATAATCTCCTTCTGGAAGTTGGTCATTATAATACAGTTTGAAATATTAATATATGTGGGTAAACATAATTTGCAGATGCGTGGCCAAAAAGAATAAAGTTTAGAATTTTTAATTTCGATATATTTCATCATGGGAATCATATGTTCAGAGAAGAAATGATAAGCGATACTGTCAATCTACATTGCGATACAAGAGTAAAAAGACAGACATTTTTCTCTTCAGTGATCTTTTTATGAGTTTATGATTGGAATTTCTTTGACACGTGTCGATTCGTACAAGGGAATCTTAGGTATCTTTGAAAATATGTGAATGCTAAGGAATGTTATCTGTTCGTTCCTGGTGTGAGAACGACGGAGTCAGCAATTTTGCTAAAAATAATTAAATAAAAAATGGGTATTGGATCAAGAAATAAGAGAGCACTGAAAAATGAAATTAACATGGATTAATTTAAGATAAAACTTAGGAGACTAATATATATATATATAACCATAAAAGCATTAAAACAATAAAAACCCATTTTCTGAGTCAGCAAAAATTAAATTGAAGCTAACTAGGCCGAAATCGAAATTAAAATTTAATTCGGAATTTAACGCTAAAAGTCAGAAAAGTAAAACCAAATGAAATAGAACCTTTTAATGAAACAAATCTAAATTATTATAATTAATAAAAATATGTAAATGAAACCAAAACGGACCTAAAATTGGAATCGAAACTAAAAATTATTTCTGATTCAAACAAGTTTAAAATTTACAATTTTAAAATTTTGAAAAATCAATCATTGTATTTAGTGAGCGCAAACGCAGCTACAACTAAAATACAAATGAATCTAAATTAATTAACAAAATAAGCCAAGCAAAAAGGAACACAGCCGAATCAAAACTACAACCAATAGAAAAAGAATCCGGCCTGACGACTTTTTCAAGGGTCACCCTCAGGCAAGGATTCAAAATAAAAGATTTTTTCTGTGAAAGGCCTCGGACAATTTCCAGAAGAGCTGACCCCTCGTGACCCGAAAATCTCTCGAAAATGAAGGTAAAAGAGGCATACCAATTTAAACAGCAAAAAATGTAAAAACAAAGCAAAACATTAAAACCCGATTATATCGAATAATCGCATAGTAAGCGAATTTGGTATGCGTCAAATCCGTAGAGGTCCAATGTCCTCCTGCACATATAGTGTGGAAAGTTGGAGATGGGATGTCAGATTATAAGACGTTATCTTTATCTGACCATGATTCGGAATTACAAGATCCCGCCAAAATTAGCTCTACTGTTTCTTTTGAAACGGAACATTAATAAAATTAAATATTTAGATGGCAATTTCAATTGTTTAAAGTAATAATCTATTTTTACTATGTTAAAATACAAATTTGCAATGTGTCATTTTCCAAAACTGCTAGTATCCTAAATTTATATGTTGGTGTGAAATTATTAGTTATTGAATAAATATGTTCTAATAACTCTGCTTAGTAGAAATTGCTGTGCTCATAGGGCTACAAAAACATTCATCAATAAGCAAATCAAAATCTTATTATCAAAGACACTATTACTTTTATAGAGAATCCCATTCACCAATCTACTTTCAGTACGATGAATTTTACTTCACAAGATATTATATAAGAAATCAACAAAAAAAGTTCTGGGGTTTTGCTCCATTTTTTTAATACATCATCTCGAAGAACTAACACCATTTGTCAAGATGATTTTTTATGAGGCATTTTCATGAATATTTTAAATAAATTTGATCAACATTTTGCAAGAAAAATGATACGAAAGATGAAAAAGAGCAAGAATTATGTTTTGCATATTATCTTCTTAAAGCTGGAAATACTTTCTATAATATAATCTTACTATTATAAAATCTTACAATTATAAATCTTACTATTATATATTCTTTTGGTGTTTTGTATAAAAGACAATAGAAAAAAAGAGTAACATTTCTATATGAAATGTAGGAATATATATATATAAACTAAATCTAAGGTAAGAGAAATATTCCGGATTTTATTCCCCGTTTTTCATTTCTTCCCTTTTGGCGAAATTTATTATACAGCGCAAAATATTTTAAAAATCTTTTCCGTAAACCAGGCATTTTACCCAGGCTTTTTTTCTTACATTTTTGATCAACAGCAGCAAAGAAAATTTCATAAAGAGAAAAGGAATTTACTGGAAAGCTTGAAGATGGCTATATACCCTATTTTGGCTATATACCATTTTAAAGAGAATTTCTAGGAAAAACTTGGGCAAATATTACTATGATGAATGATTTTCTTCATTGGAAGCTTTTTGTTTTTCTATCAAAATTATTTTAGTTAAATATTTTAATGTTTAAAGTATGTTCGATATTTAATTCATATAAATTTAGCGTCCTTATATTTGTTCTATTTATTATATGCATAAATCTACTTCCCTAATGGAATAAATTCACATGGCATCATAGTTACATAAGAAATGCAAATATCCATGCTATCTCATTTTGCATTCTCCAAGGTATAATTTTACATTCTCCATCAACCAAGGTTTAAATGGTACAGAATAATTTTCTAATGTTTTGAGCTCTTTTAATAGCCTGATAATTTGATTGAGACATGATGGTTAAAGTTTAAGATTACAAGTATAACACTGTTACAAATCTGTGATACTGCTTCTCAGCTTGGTTGATTCTATCACCGGAAAGACAGATTTGCAGTTATCTGTATTGGAGGCTGTCCAGGTGCCGAGCCAATACACCTAGAGCTTGCCGCCAAACTTGGTGACTTGGCAACGCATTTGGCGACAAAATAGACAATAGTGGAAACTTAGAGAATTTTATCATTTTGTCCATTAGGAAACAAAATATGTCTGATTGGTCAGGAAGATTCTTAGCTTGTCTCTCGGAAACTATAAAATCCGACAGACTCAAACTGCCACAAATTGTAGTCGAAGTTGACGACAAGTTATGAGTTGTCGAGAGGATAACGAAGAGTGTTAGAGTTGTGTGGAGCTATTGCTTAACTGAGCTGCGAGCACCGAGTTGTATTGTATGAGGAGTAGCCAGTTGTATGAAGTGAGTCAGCAGCCAGTTGTGCAGTCAAAGTGAGAAAATATTAGAGAAGTTCAGCCGTTTTTTATTATTAGGTTCTTATAATCTTCGAAGCTTCGAGGATCCCTTCTCCTGTTGAATTCTGTCCGGCAGCTTTGTGTGCTGTGGTCGATTATTAACTGTGGGTATTGTTTGCTGTAGTGTACTGCAGAGTTTGTCTCGAATGTACATATATGTCGTCTGTGTATTCGTAAACAATAAACGTTGTCGTTGTTTTCTACTGAAGTCTGCTGATTGTGTTTTCACCCCATACATCCACTACAAAACGAACCTGGTTGTTCGCGCGCATTTCTCCATCCCGCCCAATCACCTGATTCCAGGTAATCACGTGACTCAATGCAATTACGTGACTCGAGCTGCTGATGTATTTACTACTGTGCTGTTTTGTTCTGTTTGTATTGCGTTTTAATAAAAGTTTTTTCTTTAACATGGCGTGGTTATTTGGAAGAGTAATATTTTAGAGATCATTAACAAAATGAATATGTTGTGAGGAGTAACTAATATGGTCCGTCGATGTGTTGTGTAAGGAGTTAACACTGGTGATCTGTAACAATACTGTTTCAGCATATCGAATGCATTATTTAATATTTTAGAAGGTTTTATTTAAATATCTCCAACAGATCATATGAAATAAATATTTGCCATTCCTAAAAACATTTAACTTCAAAGTGTTTTCCTGACTATTCAAGACAAAAGAAAGAAAATTTAGTTTATTAGCACACATTCTTTTTCTAAGTCATTTTTGAACTTTTACTATGTGATTTAATTCTGTTTCCTTTCTGATATCCTTTAACTAAATCTTTTAAATAATATTGTTGATATCCTGAAACATTTTGAGTTATTTTTTAAAATTTTCTTATTATTTTATTTCAATTCAATAACTTGTCATAGTTTATATAATACAAGTAACCATAACTTGGCTTCTTCAAACCACTTAATATTAAATTTGTATGACCGGAACGTCAACACAGCATTGGAGGGAGTAAGGCTGAGTCCTAAGGGACGTCACCGGCTACGGTACAATTTGTCCCATCATCGTAGGACGTATTCAACTCCATTATTTTTATAAACCCTGAGTGGTAAGAACCAACCACCATGCCGAAAACTTATCGTCCTAATATCTCAGAAGCATCCCGGTGGGAGACATAACGCAAATAAAAGGTACAATATCATTTTGATGCTAGAATCATCTGCTCTTTTTTATGTGAAAAATAAGAAAAAGAGATTACCGTGTAAGACAATGCGCAATTCGAAGACTGATAGTTACATGCTAAGTCATATCACTGACCTCCGACCGTCACTAAGGCACACAAATAAACCTCGCAAGACTGAATGACCCTACCACCGCTACAGCAACACTGGTGGCTGTATGGTTGAGTCCTAAGGGCCATCACCTGCCACGGTACAGCCCTCCCCTTAGGCAGTATTTGCCATCATCGATGGGAGGTCCAGAGCCTTCACCTATTATTGTACCCACAGGGTTGGCGAGATACAACTACCAAACTGGAAGCATCTCATTTTCATTTCGAGGCACTCCCTCAGGGGTCATAGTTAAATGTTAAGAAGTAAGTGGCATATTGGATAAGTTTTTGGCGTAGGTGTTGGCTGAATTGTACCAATGTGTAGGTTGAATTCCGCCATGAATCGAACGTGATCTTCCGATTTGCAGCCGAGTAAGCAATCTACTATACAAAAGTGACCATTAGTGGTAGTTACTGGCTTATTAAGATGTCACCACAGGCTTATTTAACAATGAGTAGAAGAGGTATAAGATTATTAAAACAATGCGGCTTTAAATGTCACAATTTGATTTTTAAAAATGTTTTTTTTGAGAGAATAATAAATAATGAGAAAACGACTTAATTGAAATCAAATGAAACCATTATTACCAGAGATGTAATTAGTCTCCAAAGATGGTATGTATAATTTTTTTAACTTTTATCAATGGAAGAAAAATAAGCGAGTAAACATTTAATGGAACAACGAATGCAATTTTACTTTAATTGCTATCATGCATTGTTACAAATTATGCGTATAAATATTTATAAAAGACTTTGAAAAGCAAGGGAGGTTGTATGATAATTAAATTATAATGTTTAAAAAGATAATGGTTTGAACTTTAACACGGAACTATTGATTTCCGTTATATTTTAGTAAGTTAAAGAAGAAAAATTTCACGATTTTTAAATAAAATACAAAAATATTCTCCGAAGCATCTTCGATCCAAATTTCACTTATTTTAGATCTGTAGTCTACAGAGTACTGGTCTACAATACTAACATATAGACCAAATGCAGAATCGCTAGTACAATCCTTCACTTCCTATTGGGCTGCGGTGCTTAGCTGCAAGGTCTTAGATTCGAATCTGAAGAATTCTAAGTTCGGAACTCACTTCCACCAAGTATTTACTTACTCGAATGTATGTACTTTTGACCATCTAAAAATCGATCGAGTTCTAATATTTTTTTGTCGAGCGCAAAAGTTTTTTAAAATGAAAAACCAGTTTAAAAATTTTTTCATCTCAAAATCGTTTGAGCTTTAAATTTTTTTTGCCGGCTAGAAAAATTGAAAATTATATATATACTATACAGTAAAAGCTCTTTATTCGCTTGGTATATGTTCCATAAATATGCTGCGAATACAGAAACCGTGAATACGGAATGGTAATTTATAGGGCATTATAGGGGATACGTTCCTACGTGACAAAATAATATATATATATGTATATATAATCAATTTAACTGAAGTTTTGGATCATTTTGATTAATTATCTTAAGGCTTAGGTAATAGTTTGAAGAATTTTGTAATCTTCCCTTGCTTGGCAGTTTTTAAAAGCTCCTTCAGTTCAGAACTGATACGCAACAGACGCATTAGCAATTTGCCTTTTAAAAATAAGACTTCGTTCCATAGACGGATCAGTGTTCATAAACAAATCGCAAAGCTCATTTGCCATTCTTAAACCTTCACTAAGATTTTTCAAATGAAATGTCACGTTTCCAGTGCTTGTTGAAGCCCCTTCTTCAATGGGCTGTAGATTTAACATTTCCTTCAAATCGGTTTCAGTCAAATTTTCATCTTGCTATCCAAGAAATTCCTGAATGTCACTTGATTCTATCTGTTCGAACCCATCTCGTCCTATTCCATTCGCGATTTCGGCTAGGTTTGCAGTTTGCATTTAACAACATACTTTAGACAATGTTGTAATAAGATATATTTTACTTTTTTTATTAGTCCATTTGATGGCATTTACAAAGAATATTGAGCTGGATACCTACTGGAATCTTTTTACTATTATGTATGTACTTATTAGATCCGCGAAAAAAGAAATTATTAGCCGCGAATATAGGAATTGGGTCGCATTTTTTAAATCCGCGAATAGTGAAAACGCAAATGAAGGAAGCGCGAATAAAGAGCTTTTACTGTATAATTATACATATATACATTAAGATCCCGCCATTTATTGGCTACACAGAGAAGCGGGTACATGGCAAAGATTCGCGCCAAGTTATAAATTTTTGTCGGCGATAAATCGTCAAATAGGACAAACTTCTTCATCCTCTTCTGGTTACCATTAAAGCTAAAAATTCATGCCTGGTGGTTTTGAAAAACCCATAACAAAACAGCAAAATGTTCTTACACGATAAAAAGAAACTATCATCTGCACATCGAAAAATCTTTAATATGTTTCTACTTGCTTATTTTTGCTTCTAAATACTCTACAGACAAGTCGATATTACACGCAGATTACTTCTCTTAAAAATTATTATTATTATTAATAAAAAAAAACTGATTGCTTGAAGAGCGAATGCAAATATCGTCCATCAAAGATGCTGCTTATTGTGCAATCTTCTAAGATGAAGATGCAGAGAAAATTTCAATCCTACTTTCGGGTTCCAGGAAATTTAAGTAATGGAATTCTTTCGGTCCTTTTATTCCCTTTTCATGGAAGCATTCAATCGTTTTGGAAGTCATTCGGGGTTCTATTTTTAGAAAACTCGTTCGTGTTGCAGCGGGCTGAAGTAGGCAAGAAAGAAAAAAAAAGTCAAGATATTTTAATCAAAATTGATGATCTGTTGACAGCTGAAAATGAGAAAATTTGATTTTGAAGAGATTTTGTGAAGGGAAGGAATTAAATGTAAAACAGAAACTTGTGGTGCAGTTGGAAATAATAATAATTGTAAAATAGCTGATATAGATTTAGGTAAATGAAATTCGAAGGTATTCCTGATCTGTAAATCTCTACAAAAGAATGGATGGTATTTTTCTTCAAATATAATTTGTTGATTCTTTTTATTAGAAGTAATATAATTGATATTATTCTAGCAATATTTTTGGTGGAAAGTGTAATAATAAACAGCTAAAAAACAAAAGGGCAGAGAATATAAATTCAGCATACGTATAATTGATTTTTTTGAACTTTCTCGTATGCGTAGTTTAGAAAATATTGTAATCGTCAAAAACTTCGAGCTCGAGATTTTGACATTTATCCACGTTTCAGATCTCCTGAGTTCGAAAAACACATTTTTTAAGAAAATGTCCGTCCGTCTGTTTGTTTGGCAAAAAAGAGTTAAAAATTTGATTTGGAAACATAAAATTTGAGATAAGATTATTTTTTTATATATATTTTTTTATTAAACTTTGGAATAAATCCGCTCTGAGTAAGTCTGTCTGTCCAGTTTTTCGAATATAAGTTAACACCTTAACTGCAAAACAAAGATTTGATACAAAGATTTAAAATCTATATTGTATAAATTTTTCAGATTTTGTGCCAAATCCAACTAAGGAAAAATTGTTTGTCTGTTCGAATTTTTAGAATAATATAAACGTGATAATTCGGAAACTCAATGACTTAAATGTATTAAATAAATTATATAATTTAGTGATTACAATTGCGGTTTTGTGTCAAACATTACTTCCACTCATTCGAGAAAAACATATCTAAAGCTCAAATTCAATTTTTGGATCTTATGCCAAAGATTAATAATCAAAAATCTCGCCAAGGATCACACGATGGATCGAGTAAAAATTCCAAATTCAGGCCAAAGGTTAATATTTCTTAACTACTGTACTGAAGTGTCTTGCAAGGCGTTCCTGGTATGACAAATTTATTAGAGAGTATGCGAGAAAGTTTTGGGAAGACCTCTCCCTACAATTTATTTTCGT
The DNA here is from genome assembly GCA_026543055.1 of Argiope trifasciata. Taxonomy (NCBI): domain Eukaryota; kingdom Metazoa; phylum Arthropoda; class Arachnida; order Araneae; family Araneidae; genus Argiope; species Argiope trifasciata. The sequence continues at coordinate 85,940 of JAPMOQ010020722.1, read as the reverse complement.
ATATATGAAATATGTTTAACGAGAAAGTATTATGATGGTCAAAAATATAATAGAATATCTGAATATGCTAACTCAAAAAGGCCTTGAGATAGACGGATGAAATTTGATATATGGTCTCTTCTATAAATTTGTAGATTTTTATGGCATTTTTCAAGAAATAAATGCACATGTTTTATGTTTGTCTGAATACAAGTGGACTTGAAAATTATAAGTGGAAGAGAGCTCGATAGATAAAATTTTATCTAAATTATAGATGTACATGAAATTTGGAACTAAATCTATCAAAAAGCTTCCATTCTGTCAGTCTGTTCTTATACAAGCATGTAAACGCCATAACTCAAAAATGAAATAATTTAAATTAATAAAATTTAGCATTTGATTTCATGATTAAAACTGTAGATTCGTATCCAATTTTTGTTTCAATCCATTCGGGAAAAAGGCATCTAAAATACATATTCAGTTTCCTTTTGCATTAATACTATCTCAGCATTTAATCATCAAAGAAAAAAAATCGTAACCTAATAGACTTTTTCAAAACGCCAGTGACATACCACAATCATAATCGACCACTCTGTTTGCGTTAAGTTTGTTGTTCTAATTTTAGATATTTTAGATTTAATGATTTAGACCTATTTTGCATCTACACTTTTGCAGTGCGAAAAACTCAGTAACAGTACTTTACCAATTATAAATTGGTAAAGTACAGTTAGTACAATTTTTCATGGTACAATTATAAATTGTATCAAGAAAAATTTCAATGTTCTTAGAATTTTAACACCTTTTATACAAAATTCCCATATATTTTAACACCAGGATTTTGTTTATCCACCCTACGTTTGGTGCAGTATGGCCAAGAATGGCTCTTGCGCCAATAAAACCAACCAAACAACCAAACCGACTGATCCATAAACCAACCAACCTGACCGATCGACCAACCAACCCGACCCATTGACCGATTGACAATCCAACTAACCAACCCGACTCTCAACTAAGGCATACGGATTCCTTTGATCTGTTCGGGCCGCCACTACAGCAATACTGGTGGAAACTAAGGTTGAGTTATGAGGAACTAAGGATCATTATCAACCACGGTTCAACCTTTCCCGTGGGAAGGACGATCCATTCTCAATAGAAGGTAGCCGACATCCATCATTTCTGTACCCGCGAGGATGGTGAGAACGAACCATCATACTGAATGTTTCTCATCCTCATATCTGAGGTGCCCCCCCCCTTCCGGAGCAGACAGTGGCATACGGTTTATAACATAATTCATTAATTAGAGAGTTTGCAAAACACATAAGGGGAGACCATTCAGGCTGAATTACATTCTTTGTAAGCAAGAAATACGAAAAATTGTCACCTTAATTCGAACTCCTTTCACATTCGTGGAAGATATAAGAAAAAAAAAATTCTATTATTTTCATAGATAATTTTTTAAAAATTTTTCTATTTTCATGAAAATGAAATATCGATAAAAAATATATTCTTATGAATCTTGTAATGCAGTTCTTTTTTTTTTCTTTCTGATTTCTCGAATTTGGTTTTCTCCCTCTCCAATGGAAAGGCATTATTTTTTAATGTCTTTTTTAAAAAAATACTCCATGAATTGAACTTCTTTCACAGAAAGCTCATTACAGTTTCCAACGAATTTCAAATTCCTCTAATTTTAATTTTCTTCAATAAATGAATAATTCGCAATTACGTTTCCCACTGAAATTTTAATCTTCTGAGTTCTTCGCTCAATCAATTATTTCATTTCCTTTGATACATTCTTAACTTTTCTGAAACTGATAAATAACTGATTGCATGCAGTCAGTGTCATCAAGAGCTAATGGTAGATTGTTAAAAAGTAATTTTTATTGACTTTTGCTATTTTGTGAATTTGCTCTATGAAATATTATTAGTTCTTATAATAATGGGCTAAATGTTTACTTAATTTTTAGCTGATTTCTTTTGCTATTCGTTTGAACTTTTGTGAGCTAAACAAAATATTATGTCAGTGGTGAGACTAATTTTGTCTGTAGCTTAAGGTACAAACTTCTTGTATAAAGAATGAACATTTAATTTGATTTTATATGTAATTTAGTATAAATTCCTTGTATAAAGAATGATTATTTAATTTAATATTGTGTGCAGTACATGATATAAAGTCCTTGAATAAAGAATGATTATTATCATGCGAGAACATGATGTTGTTTTCTCTTGAGGTTTCTGAAGCGATTTGAAGGCAACAACTTGTTGAAGAATCACATTGTGTAGGCAACTAAATTGGCGATTTATCCCTTTTTTATTTTGAGTCGATTTTCACAGTATAGTTTTTCCATTATGTATTGTCTGCTGATGTAGTTTTATTTTTGGAGTTGGCTTTCATTGTATAGCTTTTGAATTATCTATAATCTGCTATTGTAGTTTTTCCCTTGGAAATCCAGCGTTATTGCCTATCTCGCTGAAAAATTTTTAAGGATAAACCAAACAAATTAAGATATTGCTTGTTTAATTAATAGAAATTGATGGTTCAGGGATAATTTCAACTAATTAAAACGAGGTTAATGAAAATAAGACATACATTTGACGATTTATCGCCAAATAAAGTTACAACTTTATTTCGAATATAAATTCTTACAAATGTGTCAATAAATTTATGTCATTAAACTGGTTTGAAACAATCACGTGACAATCAGGTTACTCATGAGTCGATATTTAGAAAAACAATGTTTATTTATTTATTTAATTTTTTTAAATTATTTTTTTTCTATCTGAAAATCGGTCGAACCCCAAAACTTTGTTTGTCATCTATACAAAGTGAACTGAGAGTTTCGTGATTGTTTCAAACCGGTTTAAACTGGTCAATGATTTAAATTAATTAAGATAAATAATATCTTAAATTTAATAATGTTCTCACATGATAACTTGAAATTTGAGATAGTATGTTTCACTTTTAACTTTATCTTTTTAAAAAAAATTGATTTTGTGGGCAGTACAAGGTAAAAACTCCTTACATAAAGAATGATCTTTTGGTTTGATTTTGTATGCAGTATAAAATGCAAATTTCCTGTATAAAGAATGATTATTTGATTTGATTTTGTAATATACAAACTCCTTGTATAAAGAATGATTTGTTAATTTGATTTTGCGTGTAGATATAGCACAGAATCCTTGTATGTAGGATGATTTTACAATATATAGAGAAGAATTTAGAGTCATTAACAAAAGTAATCGGAAACTAATATTCCTTAATTTTACAATATTTCTGCCTGTGGCTAATATTTTCTACAAACCAAAATCGCTTATTTATGTTTCAACTAAGTTTAGAAGCTGCAATGTCATAAAATTTAAAACAAGATGAAATTATCTTTTTGAATCTTTCTCGCATACGTCTAAATAAAGGTGACATCCTCCTCCCCGTATTAAAATTGTGGAGCTGGAACAAGACTTATTGTTGAGTCTGGATCTGTTAAGTCAGATCTGGGAAATCGGAATCAAACAAAAGCGGATTATATATATTTCATTTTTTTTTACATTATTGCACTCAAGTTGTTTTTTCGTAGAAAATAGGTGTTCTGCAATTTTATAATTGATTCTTCCCAAGTATCTCGTACCGTTCTCTAGATATGCTAAATCCGTTGTTTGCCCCTATGTGGCACTGTAATTGATTTTATCGTGTAATTGATCCCATGGTTATTCTTCTGCAAAAGACCTCGAGTTAATGATTGCTGCTGCCGCCGTTCTCTCATTAATATGTATATGGATTATATGGATTTTAGTGAACACTCTATCTAACCATTCACATTACAAAAATATGTTAGAATTTTTTTTTCTTCTTAAAAGTATGAAGATGACTAATTATCTAATCAGATGATTAGATGACTAATTAATTAATCAGGAAGCTTTATTTTTTAAATAGTTTATTCTAACAGAAAAGGAAATTTCCATTTAATTTCACCTTTTCTGTGATTTCTTTTTGTTATCATGTGAAAACATGATATTGTTTTGGTTTTAGGTTTTTGAAATTTGAAAATGCTTAGGCAACAATATGCGATTTATCGCTTTTGAAGCCTCAAAATGCGCAGTTAACAAATTGGCGATTTATCACTTTTCAGGCATCCAATTTTTTCTCTTTTAGGGTTAATAAAAATAATTTAGAAAATTGCTATATTTGGCAATTTATCGCCTATTAAAGTTACATTCTCCAAATTATTCGTTATTGAATTATGAATTGTCTTAATGAATTTAAGTCGTTAACCAGTTTAAACCGATTTGAAACAGTCACGAGGCTACCAGATTACTTAAGCATCGATATTTAGATTTTTTCTCCCCAATTTTAAAATCGATCCAGCTCAAAAACCTTGTTTTGCCAGCTAGAAAAATTGAAAATGAAGCTTTAAAAATTATCATTTTATATCTGTATACATAAAATGATCTGTATTATTATTTTTAACGATTATGTATCGTCAAAAATAATATTATTCTCAAGTAGAAAAATCATTAATAATGCCTTTCAATATCAAAATACATAAAATATCATGTATTTTAAAGATAATTTTTATAATACGTCCCATATTTACAGCAATTTCTTGAATGAAAATAAATGTTTTAAATAAAATAAACTCTGAGTCATCCATTTTTGTTTAAATATTGTCAAAAATTTCAATAACATAAAAATAGCATTTTATTATGAACAAAAATTGTTATTATTTTGTCAAAACGTAATTACCAAACTTTAAGATCAGAAATTTATCATTTATCCTTCATAATTTAATGCTTATGCCCCTTATAATAAATAAAAATTGCTCTGAAATATTTTACTGTGCATTAGTATCTTTTTCTGTTTTATTAATCATCTTTAGCGTTACGTCTCATAAAACGAGTTAAGTCTTACGATTGCTTCAAACAGCTTTAAACTGGTTAATAACTTAAATTAATTAAGGCAAATAATGACTTAAAAATAATACGGTTCTCACATGATAATTTGAAATTTGAGATCATGGATTTCCTTTTTTTAAACATCTTTCAATTATTTTTATTCTTCTCTCCTTTGTCAGATGTCCCCCAAAAGTTCACATTAATCATTAAAACAAAGATGGTAGTTGAAATTTTCCTTGCAAAATATCACGCAATTCGAATGATATTTGTTTACCAAAGGGAGAACGACTGAAAAAGCATCCAAGCTGAATTAATCTTTTCTAACTAAAGTAGATAGTGCTATTCATCAAAACTGTTATATTATGTCATTATGTTAGCAGAATAGAACGTTATATCAGAACTTGATTCCCAAAAACTAAAAAAAAATTACTAACATAATGACGCATATTTATACCATGTTTAAAAATCTTATATTCACAGATTAGCTAAAATTATTGGGTTGAATAAATGTCAAATACGATACTGAATAAATAGCGATATGTTTGATGTCAAGTTATTTGATTTACCGAAATTAATGACACACAATAGCAGCTTCAAAATGCTTTGTATCATTTTAGTATAAAGTACGATTGACAAAAGAATTTGGAATTTAAAATTATGAAATAACCTTAGTAACGAGATTTCATAACAAAATCATTCCGAATTTATTTGAATCTACTTGATATAAAACTCCGTCAGTCTAAAAAACACATATTTAAAATTAAGTTGGTCTGTTTTCGCCGACGGAAATATTGTTTTTTCTGCTCAGCATTTCATTTTGATGATCTGAAAATTAATTAAAAAAATCAATAAAATTATAAATCGATATATACTGTTTTGTAGTATTTGTGGAGCATATATTCTATTTCATATGATATGAAATTAAGTATATATTTACCAATGTGTCTAATTTATATACGCATGAATAAAAAAAAATTGCCCTTTCAACATTTTAAAATATTTTAATTTCAAATGAGATTATCACAATAGATTTTTAAATACAGGATTGATTTTGAAAAGTAGTTAAATTATAAAAATTGTTACGACTGTAAATTAAACTTTTAATAAGTCTGATATATATTTATTTTGCTTTTTTTTAATTAATTAAATCTGAAACAAAAGGTTGCCAGACTTTACTTAAGAAATATTATAATGAATTAAAGATTATGATTAAAACTTCGATTATTCCAACTCGATAATGATACAGTAATTTTTTTTATTAAAAGTTATTTGCCTATGCATTCTACCTTTTACTTGCTGAAAAGAATGAATTCTTTCAATATTCTCACGTCTACTTTTTACTATCCTAATGAAATAATTTCAAAATTTCGACTGCAGTTAAAACGATCCAATTTTTTTAATTACATTGATAACTTTTTTATTGGTTTTTACTATACTTTAATTAAAATCTTTGCAATAAAAGAATTTTTTGAATGCTTTCTTGCGTTACTTAAGCATATTGCCCCGCCTTTCACTTATAATGCCCTCTAGCGGCATATGTAAAAATCCATTAGGCTTTGAAACATCATTGATCTAGCAGCAACTCCTAAAAGCGGAGAACAAATAAAATCCTTAAATTTCAAAAAAAAGGTCCGTCATCATTGGAACCTCAATATCTTGTGTACTGAAATAATTAAAAGAAAGTATGGTAATAGAAAAAATACTTTATTTCGATTTTATGGATCTCTACTTTCAGGAAAAAAAACCCTTTATCTCCAAAATTAATTTTTCGATTCATGTCTTTCAATGTGCATCGTTACACACACACACACACACACACACACACACACACACACACACACACA
>JAPMOQ010020722.1:57985-78963 GCA_026543055.1 Argiope trifasciata | reverse complement strand
CACACACACACACACACACACACACACACACACACACACAAAGAAAGAAAGGAATAAAATGTACAAATTCTGGTGAATAAAATTGTAGAACTGTGGCCAACTTTTTAGGCGAAATCCATATAAATGAATTTTGCTCGCATTATCATTCGTTAGTTTTAGAAAAAGTACAATTCCTCAAATTAATTTTTCCTTTTATGTCTTTCTGTGCGTGTAATAATTAAAAAAAATCTTAGTGAACAAATTTGGTATTGTAGAAATGTGCCAATTTTTGGAGAAAATCCGTATAAATTAATTCTGTGATCTTGTTCATTAGTGTACATACCAACAATATTAAAGGATACCCACGTTTTCGAAAAACTTCAATCCTCAAAATTATTTTTTTTAATACATGTATATCTGTGCGCATAATAACTCCAAATGAGGGACAGAATTAAGTGTACATATTTTGATGCGTAAAATTGTATAAATATCAATTTTAAAAATTTGGTATCAACTGTATAAATATCAAATTTTGGATGAAATCCATCAAAATGAACTTTATGCTCATGTTCATCAGTGTATATATGGACACTAATGATGATCTTCACATTTTAAAAAACATCTATTTTCAAAATTAATTTTTTACTTTTATGTCTTTCTGTATTCGTAATACAAATACATGGTTCGCAAAACGGCCAGACAAAATTCAGGAGGAGAGGGGATCCTTGGAACGATGTACGGTCTCTCCAGACGGCTGAAACTCATCACTGTCCCTCGCTTTAGCTGTATAACTATCACGACTGGCTAATCCACACGCAGGACTCGGTGCTGTTTCCACATTAGACAACAGGACTCGACGCACAGCAATTCAGCACTCGTTTCACACAATGCTGGCACTCGGCCATTATTTCATTATCCTCTCGAAGACTCGTTACTTGTCTACGACTCCGGCTAAGCTTCAATTCACCACACAGCTTAAATGAGTAGTGTTAACGGGGCGCCTGCACCAGTAGGGGCTTATCTCCGATCATGACAGAATACCACGACATGACGGTCGATATATTGCCGTGACATTCTGCGAGTTGTCTAATCTTGAGCAAATCACCACTTTCCGGCAGTCACAGCTTGTGACTGCTGGTATTTTTATTGGTCCCCGAAGGCGGGCCGAGAACCTTCTAGGCCAATCAGGGCATATCTCAATTCCTACTGGATGGATCGTGAAAATTCACAATGTTAACAGCATTATCTATTTTGTCACCAAAGTCGCCAAATACGTCTCCAAGTCTCCAAACCTACGCCAAATTTGTCGCCAAGCTATGAGGTCAGTGGCCAGCACCCAATCAGCACCCACATGGCAGATCTTCAACGCTCTTTCGAATGATTCAACTAACCATGCTGGAAAGCAACTTTACAGGCTTATAACAACGCTACCTTTGTAATGTGTGAACTTTTGTATGAAATTATTATATTTCATGCTTTACCTTATTTAGGCTACCATTTTGACAAATGTGGAAGCAGCAGATGGTTTAAATTGCGTAATAAGAAACCAACAAAATATTGTTTGGCATTAAAAATAGTACCAACTCTTTTTCCACTTTTTCTGTGAAAATGCTATCTTTTATGATCACGGAATTTCATGAATCAGTGAATCCTATTTGTATGATAGCTATTTTACGAAGAATCAAATAACCTCTTTAAATAAAGTAATTCCAATATAAATTCTTTTCTGTTTTATATAGAACTCCTTTAAAACTTAAACTACCTGGATTTGATGCAAATCTAATAAGAGTTAACATCAAATTTAAGCAATGAAGTACGACATCGTTCATGGCATGCTTCACTACACCCGTGCCATGCACAAACTATTCTAACCCGATATACAATTTCTAAAATATAGATTAGGTTAGAACTTGAAGTTCTGTGAGAACTTACATTCAAAATAAGAAATAGGACTTTTAAATTCGAGAGTAGCTTGAATTGAGATTCTTTTGTTTTGTCGATCTCCAACTTGAAGTTCTAAGAAACCGAGTACAAATTTAGATATATTTTGACACTCTTAGAAGTTTGCAGTTTAAATTCTATCTTTAATTGTTCGTTTTCTGATTCGAAAACTCGTAATATTTTTACGCCTGCTTCAAGATGCGTTAATTTAGTGAAAAACAGGATTGAGAGAAGGTATATTTGCATCTAACCATAAAGAGAATGCGAACATCGATGCGATAAACGTGTAACATTGTCAAAAAATATGATAAAATATTTCACAATAAAAGATTTTACGGCAATTTTTATATATTATAAAGGGCCTAAATATGAAATCATGATGAATAAATGAACTATTTCCTTGTTAAAAATTTAGTACTTAACTGGTTTTTTTTAAAAATAATAACTTTTATGCAAAAATCCTTCGTTTTTATTTGTTATTGAATTTTTTGAGTAATTTTTATTTATTATAAGGAGTCTAACCATTAAATTATGATAAATTTATTCTTAAAAATTTGAAGGTTCACCTTTTTATAAAGTAATGTTAACTTTTATGTTAAAATAGTTCTTTATTAGTCGTATTTTTTTATAACATTTTGATATTAGTTACGGTTTTTTATATTAGTTTTTATTACCTTTTGTTATTAGAGGATAATATCGATCACATTTAATATAGATCATTTACATATATTTTATATTATTATATGAAATATTCTTCATGTCATTGCTGAAAGCTTACTTGTCACCTGAACTAACCAAATAAGAAATCGATAAGCAACTTTGAGTTAAAATAAATTAGTACCGTCATAAATGATACGACAATCACAGTATAGGAAAAAAAAATGAATGAAAAAGTATCTAATGAGGCTAATATCAAAGTTAAAGAATGAGAAATTCAGGAATGACTCGTCTTCCTGCTTCTCAGCCACTAGTGAGGTAGAATAATCGAAAAGTTGTAGTCTCGAAATGCTGAAAAGAACAGTATATCATAGGCGAAATCCATAAAAGTATGCTTTTATGCAAATTTCTAGTTTTTGCCCAATTTTAAGGAAATTTCGTCATGGCAATAATAAGATAATTGTCAAAATTTACAAGTTAAAAAGTTGATTAAGTTAAGATAATTTGAAATGAATCAAGTTTTGGATATTTTTTTAAGTATATCTTCTTAAAATATTGTATTTTATATTTGTGTAAAATATTGTAAAGTATTCACAAAAGATATTTTGGTTCTTTTTTAAAACTGAAAGTTATCCTTTTATTGATATTATTTCTTAGATTTTTTTTGTCTAAATCTTTCGAATTTGTCGAAAACTCTCCCCTCCAAGCATGATCATTCAAATACGCCAGGTGAATAGATTTTAAGAAAATAAAATCAAGTTTTTATCCTAACTTTTCTGCTTTGGAGTCAGCTTGTTCTGACTTTACTGTCTATTAAACCATTTATGCTGAATAGATTTATTGAAATTTTCATCTTACCATCATGGGAGGCTAAAAAGATGCAAATTTAATGGAACCAGTCTATTTCAAATGACTGCGCATACAAATTAAAGAGTGTATATACCATGAATTAAAAACGAAGTAACAATTCTACTTCCAAGTTAATATATTCACATTCCCCCCCCCCCCTTAATTTTCTAATTGGAGAAAGCACGTAGTGAAATGGTTTAATGGAAGCAGAAAATTAGCTTGAAATTAATCATAAATATAAGGGATGCAATTTTAGATTTTAACTACAGTTTTTGTTTTACTACAGCGTAGAAATCATTTTTTGTGAGACTGATTTCCAGTAGCTGAAGAACATTGAGTATTTACTTATCTTTAGATTAAATTAAATTTTAGTGCACAGTAGCTTTAATTTTGTTCCGAAGACGACTTGTACAATGTTATCAACATCGGAAACTAGCTGTAGATTTTTATAAAAAGACATACTAACATTCATCTTTATAAACAGTGGAACATACGTAAAAAAAGTGGAAGCATTTAGCATTTATGATATGCTGCTATAAATTCTGCAAATTATTATAAACCATCTGACACAAGCAATCTTTCCTTTAACTTATAAAAAATTCTAAGAAACTTAATTTTAAAAATAGCCCGTTATGATTACTAAGCGAGATTTTCTAAATCTTGGGGGTAAAAATTCTGTAGGGTCATTCTGAAGTGTCTGAAGAAAGTGTCGCAGTGAGATGCTAATTATTAATGAATCACCATTCTATTAGCATAAAAATCCCAATAAAATTGTTACGATATTTTTTAAAATATCGTTCGGCATTCAGAATTTTGAAGCATATAGTGGTGATGTCGGGCAATATCTTGTACTAATATTTCAAGGACCATATGTGGAACTCAGGATCTCTAGTATTAAGCTTTTGTCGCTTTGTTTGGTTTCGTTATATTAATGTCCCATTGTAAAACAATGCTCTTTTGGGACGAATCGCATAATTTTGACCCAAGAAATGAAAATAATGGTCAAAAAAGTAAAATGTATGGTTTATAGTTCTTCTTCCATGCAGAGAAAAACCCATATGTAAAAGAAATATTTTTAAATAATAATAAAATCCATTCGACAACCCACAAATTCCAACAGCGTACTTGCTACTCATGTATAAATTTTCGTGTTTAGTTTTGTTATATTAATGTCTCATTGTAAAGCAACACGAGGGCTATTTAGGGACAGATCTCGTAATTTTGAACCATGTTCAGATGACTGAAAGACACCTGAGCTGGCACCCTCCTCTCCACACCAGCGTGAGGACTTCAGAGCTGACGAATTTAACGTACCACAGACCCTCTTACACTACGGTTTTTCGATCGGAACTAAGTTTCGAACTTGAAACCCTACCGTTCGCGAGTCGAGACCTTACCTCCAGGCCACCGAGGCCCATATATCTTGTCGCATTATCCCGTAGTAACATTTCAAGTACATTCCTATAAAAAACTACCTATTGTAAAGGTTCTCATGACATAAATTCGGGAAAATGTCTTTAGTTAAATGTTGAAAGGTAAAAATGAAAAGTTAAAGCTTTGTCTATGTTATCTTATGAGCAGGATAACTAAGGTAATTTTGTTTGGACTTTAACTGGCTTAGAATATGTTGTTAGATATGTAAAAAAAATCTCAGACGAGTTTGTAGATGGGCTTTCTATAGGGGTGGGAATGGTGGGGTGATGGTGGTAAAAATTTTCCTTTCTCTAAGCATTTTTATTGTTGAAAATTGGAAGATAAATGCATTAAATCAAATTAGCAACTCATTAAGACGAAGAACTTTTATATTTAATGTTTCTCGGCAACTGAAATATATTAGAAGTTAGAAGGAAGGGACGAAAAGCTTCTCTCAAAGTTAGTCCTAATAATGGCAGCGAAATTAAACACAAGGAATAATTTCAATTTTCAAGCCCGAATTTTGACCGTTTCTATCATCACTAATTTATGTTACTGGATAGTTATCAAAATGTAAAAGAATCTAACTTTGCATTCCAATTTGCAGTCAGGAATTTATATTTTTTGAATATCTTTTTAACTGTACTGACTCATCAGAAAACTTTCACAAGTACCGTTAAATAAACTAGAGTTATGTATTTTTTATTTAAAAAAAAGTCAAAGCAAACAGAAAAAAAAAATCAAAAATGAAATTCTTCAAAATGGCCAGTCCTAGTAATCACAACAAATTCAAACATAAGAAAAAATTTCAAATTATTCAAATCGCCAGATGCAGACGGATATCGAACGCTCAGCAATAATTGCGAATATAATTCACAATGTCAGAAGTGAAATGCTTGATGATGATGTCGTGTCCATGTTAACATGGAAAGAAGACTCCGTAGCTTCTGAGGTTAAAGACCCTGAGCATCCGAAGGCGGAAATCTGACTTCCAGCTCAAAAGAAGATGACACTCATACATTCGTTTGTACAGTCCCTTTTTACAGAGCGGCTCATTCATACATCTCGGAGATAGAGCATAAGCGAAGAACAACTATGCCCTAACAAGGATTCGACCCCGGGATACTCAGATCACGGGGATGACGCGCTACCTCTAAGCCAAGACCCCAGCCTAGAAATGCATCACGGCGTGGATGTGACCAAGGATATCCACATTGGAAAGATTATCAGGCATTCAAAAACAAAACAGAAATTGGCTAGTTTTAGAATAAGAAAGAGCTGTGACATAGCATTATACGTTATAAATTGAAAATTAGCGATTTAAGAAGATCTCAACGTATAGCTCTATTTCATTGGGTATAAAATCAATATTTGATAATATCAACTAGTTGATATTTTCCTATCTATTGAATCCCATCTAATGTCAAAACCTTCCCACAATATCAACTTATAGTTTTATTTCATTGGTCATTAAACCAGCATTTGATAACATCATCTGGCCGATATTATTCCATTCTCTGAATTCTATCTAAATTTGGCTATAATTTTATTTTTTATTGTTTGGTTTATATATAAACTAGGCGCCTTTGGCGATAGGCTGGTTCATCAATCTTACTGCTATTTAAAATTATCAGTTAACTATTTTATTAACTATTTTGTCAATTAAATACTTTATGTAACTTGTCTTTTAATATTTATTTCATCAAAATATTTTTCAGGTTCAAATTTTGATTGTCATTTAATTCACTCATGCAGTTATAAAGGCCTTAAGCCTGTATTGTACTCTATGTTTCTCTAATTATCTGTCAGCTCTCGCAAAATTTCGGCTTTGAATTGGAATGGAAATGATTAAACTGCAAATTGATAAAAAATATTTTTTTACCTAAACTAAGCATTTTTTAAATATAAGTAAAAGAGAATCATTATGTATACTACTGAATAATTACAATAATTTATGTAACATTTCAAGAATTATTCAACAAATATTAATTAGAATCGTCATAAAATTCAGGTTAACTTTTAAATGATGCGAATAATAATATTTTATTTTATTTTGGTCAATAAACATAATTAAAAAATATTAAATCTAAATTTTATACATCTTTTAGTTATAAGGAATCATATTCTACGAAATATTCTTGACACTTCAACTTTCAAATAAATAAATGAAGGATTCTATCTTCTCCCATCAAATACGATCGACTTATGAAATTTTGAACAGAAATGTTTGGAACATTCAACATTTGTTTTCTTAAGCCAGTCAGTCTTGAGAAATCCAGAACGTTGATTGGTGTATCATCATTGGAATGGCAACATATTGATAAAATATTTTTTCCTTTCACTCGTAACGCGCTAGTTCAGATTAAATTTTATTGTTTTGTTCGAAATGTTGAAAAATATAATATTGATACTATTGAAATAATTGAAAATATTGATACTATTAGAAAGCTAACTTTTTAATCTTTAAATTGATGTAAAATCATGTTTGTGCGATAATATTTTCGGAAGTTGTAAAGGAAAAACGTCGAAATTTCGCTTAATTTTTTATTAATTCTAATTCTAATTTAAAATTCGAAAAAAGGGCTCCGAGGGGCACATCCTCGACCTCCAAGGTATACATGTATCAAACTAGGTAGCTGTAGGTCTAACGGCCTGGCTTGTACAGAGACCTTGTCCGAGCCAGATTCTCTAGCGGCAATAATGTGACGTAATAGGGCATTTTGCATAAAACTGTAAGATGGTCATAATAATTTGGCCACTCAATTGAATGAAAGTTGCTTGAAAAGGAGAGTTTTTGATTTCAATGATGGTTTCTTTAATAAAAATCTTTGCTGACAATTTGGCTTTAATTACCCGTTGTAGAACTAGGAACGACAAAGAAGAAAGTAATAACCAAAAACTTTTATTAGATTAAATTTTTTAAAATTAATCTATGATTGGAAAGCACCAAAATTACTTTCAGATCAATACATGTAAATTCCCAAAGAAAAATAAAATGCCTCTTAAACGAAATACAGCATTTTGAAATTCAGTTATTTTAATATTAAAATTAACAATGATTTTAAATGTCTTCAATCTTTATAATTAATAAATTGCTATGATGAATTTTTATTTATTTTAATATTCAAAAACTTTTGATTATGTGAATGATTTTATTGTAATAAAAAAAAGGAATAGTTATGATAAAAAAAAATTTGAAAAAATTTTAGTATTCTACGGTGAATTAGGAAGCCTTCTCATATTTTATTCTTATATTCAAAAGCTTTTACATGTACAAATAATTTTAGTGGAAAAATAGAAAGGGATTTCAACATGGGTAAATAAATTTATGAAATTTTGGTATTCAATGATGACTGAAGAATTATTACTTTTCGTCTGGGATGAGAATATTGCTGACTTTATTGAATACCAGGAATATTTTTTAAATTAAAATTCAAGATATGCTATCTAGTTGATTCATATAATATACTAAATTCTTTACTTTATATTTAACTATATTTATCTTGCTATATTTAACTATTATACGGCATGCTTTACTATATTTAACAACTAAATCAATTTAAATCGATTATCAGACAACGGGCGTTGCTCAAGGAGTTTTAAGATTTTTTTTTAAAGCCTTATATAAATACTATTAAAATTCCAAACGATGAAGGAACATTCATTTCTAATCCCACATTCACAAGAAATCGATAGATACTCACACAGACATGTCTGGGATCAATAAAGATATAATGTTTTCTGTGTTCACTTACAAATACAATAACAAGTTTAAGAAAAAATGACTTAAATTTTTAGCAATGAGTTTGGTTGCAAGCTGAGTTTAGAAAAATAAATTTGAAATCATAATAATTTTTAACGATAATCATAAGAGAAGTGTTAAGATTAAGTTAGAATTTGTTTATAAAATTAAAAGTGATATTGGGGTGGTTGATTGGGAGATATTGTTTAGGCAAAAGTTTGAGGAAATGATCGTGGGCCAAAATAGTGACCATTACTACTGTGTCAAAGTAGTGGCCATTACAAGAGAAGGAAAGGGCCTTAATGTTTCTTACTTTTAAATCAAATTCAAAATGAAAAGACATGTTAGAAAAATATTGGTTATTGGCCAGGAAAAATATTGGTTAATTTTAATGACCCAGAATCGGAAGATGAATTAAAAGATTAATGTGGATAATACGAAATTTTCTTGAATAGTGTCAAGGAAATATATAAACTTCCAAATAATTTTAAACGATTTAATTACAAAAATTCTTTAATAAAAATGCGATTTTTAAGCTTGAGAGATTTCCAAAATGAGTGGTTCGGTAAGTTATCCTAGAAATTGAAATACCTAATTATCATTTTTCATTTAAAACCCGTAGACTTAAATTTCCTCTTCATTTTCACTTTTCAAAATTTTATTACATCCCTATATTTTTTCTTTGCTTAGAGGAATTATCGATAACATTTTTACATTTTAAAATTGTATTATAGATTATGAATTTTTTAGTAAATCCTTGCTTTTTGTTTCTGTTGGCTGAGGTTTTTAATTTGTGCATGACTACATAAATTTCATTTATTTCATTATTATTTTTTATTATTTTATTTTCTTCAAATGTATGCTTAGTTATATCATTGTCTCTTTATTATTGATATTTTATATATGTTACTGATGTTTTATAATTCCATCTTTTGATTTTTTGTTAATTCGATTTCTATGCTTATATTTGCTACAGAAAATCTTTTGATGGTTGATAAGAAAGATATATCGAAAATGCTGGGTAATAGAAGAGGACTTTTTTTTTTCTGAAAATTCCGGAAAACACAGAACATCTAACAAGCATATAAAGAACAACAATAATAGGTTGAAATTCTCTATTTAAACAAGATCATGGCACATAAGTAGTCTACGGAGAAATATTTGCGATCTCAAAAATCTAATTACAATTCTTCTTGCGAATGCCTAACTTTTTTTACTCTATAGACAGTGCTCCGTATTTCCTAGAAAATCTTCAAATCTAATCTCCTAATACAATACACTCCAGAGTATTTGGTTTATTACTATTCGGCCTAGTTTTCTATTACAATTATTAAATGAGAGAGCTAACCTGCAGAAGCAGCTATCTATTAAGGACTTTTCAAAAACTAGAAACTGTAAGATTTGATTCTTCTGATAAGGCTACTTTTTCATATATGAGTATCATTTATCAGGAAAAAATAAAATAAGTTTGAGCCAATTTTCTTAAAAAATAGGGCTTAGGATTACATTAATGTTTTGTTTACGTTTCTTGCATTTAAATTAGATATTAAAAATTTATGTCGGAATGTGTGTAGTTTATATCATTCAACTTGCTTTTTCTTCAATAAATTCTTGAAAAATGCAGTACAGTTTACAAACATATACAAACTACCTGTACAGAGCCTTCTATTTTAAATCGATACGTTATTGGCAAAAGCTTACATGATTCACCGGGCCGCTTTGAGATTATATGTCGCTTTAAATAAATAGAGGACATAATCTTTAATAAGAAGTGAAAAAAAAGTATTATAGCAGAAAGTTTTGTTATAAAAACATTTGGTGGTCAAAGGAAGGATTTCATAGGGTATCGGCCTATCCGACTTTTTTGTTATCCGCCGCATTAAATATTCGGGAGTGTACTTCTTGCATACAGCCGATCACCCCACCACCACTGAACGTAGCAGTATCGACAGGATTTGTTGTGGTCGACTGCTGAATAAGTATTGTCCAACCTTACATAGACCGAACAGTCAAACTAACATTCCTTTCGGGGTAGTAAATAGTTGTCTTCCACCCCATCTGCACTCTCTCAAACAGTTGGAATGAAACTATCAATCTTTAACATCATATCCTTCAGGGTTTTTTGATTACCTGGTGCCATCAGTACTGTACTTAAATCATTATTAGCAATCTTCAGGTCCTTCCTTAACTCTGATATCTCCATACATTCCATTAAATAGTAGTAAACCGCACAATTTGGGAGAGTACTGTATAAATATTGTCATTTTTCTCAGTCTTGAAATCTTCATTTTGGCTCCCAAAGGTGCCGAATTCGTTGCCAAAACGTGAAATCGTTTATTTAAAGGCTAGAGATCATAGACTTAACACCCATTCAGCATCCTTCTTTCTTTCCAGGAGAGCAATATTTGAGATTCCATTTACGATTCCTAACTATGTGTATTTTGTTTCACGACTTTTATTTCCACTCAAGATGAGTGTGATTTAAGTTTTACAGAAGTGTATTTTCATAATGCTATAATAATACCGATATTATTATTATTTATTTTATAAATAATTAATAATAATAAGTATTAATTATTGAGAAATTTTCGAAGCACTTAATTTTAAGAGCGTGAGGAAGAATGATCGTTCCAAAAATATCGTTTTAAGACTCATTTTCCAATTATTTAGACAGAGAGAGGTAGATTTTACAGAAGTACGCCTTTGGTTCTAATTATCATAAAACATCTTTGAAATCCTAACCTATATTAAAGAATGAAAAATATTTACCAAGTTCTCAGCCAAAGGTACACAGATACTTCAATTTAAAATCTAATAAATAAATTATTTATCTAAAGAAAATACCTTCAATTCATATTATCATTGCCTTTGGGCTCCGAAGTATCTCCACATTATTTGTATGTACAGAACTCTCAGTCATAAGCTTTATAGCTTAACAAATCAAACTCCTTATAAAATATGAACCGAAAGTGGGAATTTCCTATATAAAGACACAAAATTAGTTCCATCTATGATATTTCTGAAGATATGCATTCCAATAATTTCATATATACATATATAATTCATAACAATCTATTGGGAATTCCTATATAATCTTTTATAGAGAAGTTCTTTAATATCTTTTATACAAGACTCCAAGACACAAAGTTTCTCCTATATTTTCTGATATTCGAAAAAAAATTCTATTTTTCATGAAATAAACCTCTCTTTTAGTAATTTATAAATGGTAGTTTGAAAGATAAACTTCATCTTAGGAATTCAAGAAAGTTCTTAACTTTTATATAAGAGAAATTCCCTTTCTATGGAATTTCTAACAACATATAGACATTTTGTTGTACAGATAAATGACATTAAAAACTGTACAAATATAAATTAAGTTATATTCAGTAAAATATTATAGAAGCTACAGAAATTTTTATGCATTTAAAGATGGGAAAAAGATCAGAATTGATATGATTTATTCTTTAGTAATAACATGGGCGCTCCTTTTTTTATTACTCATACTAGAAATCATTTCATAGAACCAGAAAATCTTGAATGAAATGTATCAGTGTCAAGTTATTCAGTGATTTAAGATAAGAATTAAGATAAGATTGTTTCTGTATTATTGTCCATTCTTGAAAGTATCGTTTGCTAAAATGTCCCAAAGTTTTTTTTACCACTGAAGCTAGACCATTGAAAGGTTTTTCTGGTTTACTCTTAACCAGGTTTTTATACAGTTAGACACATGCATATAGATGCATTGTATTGTTGGAATATCCATTGTTCGACCTGATAAGTAACTGATTACAAACTATTAACAAACATGTCCTGATATAACATGGAATTTTCGTTTAAAACAATTTCAATAATACTAACAAATACAATTTTAGTTCATACCATGATAGATTGATCTATGAATTAGGGCGTGCTATTTAAGCAGATAATACCAGTGAAAATTAAATCTCGGCTAATCTAAAGTATAACTTTTTCATTTAAATAAAATGCATCCTTCTAGTTAGTGTTAACAATTGAATATTTTCGATGAAGATTTAAACAACTATATGTTTGTTTAAAAAAATACATGTGTTCCTTCAGCTTCTTGCTCACAATATTAAGATTTCCTCGATATGCTTTTCGTATTTTATTTAAGCTCGTGCAAGGCAATTACATCTCATCTTTAAGGCATTGGGAGCCGGTGCCCTGGCTTAGATGTAGTGCGTCCTCCCCATGATCTGGCCCTCCCGAGTTCGAGTCCTGTTTTGGGCCCGGTTGTTCTTCCTTTGTCTTCTATCTGTGAGATGTGTGAATGAGATCCCGCCCTGTAAAAAGGAGTAGTGCAAATGAATGTGTGTCAACTTCATTTGAACTAGAAGTCTGACTTCTGCCTTCGTGTGCTTAAGGATTAATACACTCAGAAGCCATTGCATTCACTTTCCATGTTAATGTTACCGTTAAAGTATGAAATCCGTTATTTTATAGAATACCCAGTTACTCCATGAAATAATTGATCGTGTCCATTAAAGTGTGTAATATGTTATTAATTTGACACTTTAACTAGTTATTTCATAGAATAAAGATCACCAGCCCCTTAAAGTGTAAAATAATCTATATCATATATCTCGCGTTTTAGTATAAGGTACATTTACGTTTCGTTTAACAATATGAAAAGTAGCAGGAAAAAAACGTCAATTTCGAATTCAAATAAAAATAATTTTTGAAGGACGGCAAAAATACCAAAGCATAAAACAACGAGAATACTTTTTCGCCATACCCTCAAAATGTCAACGACAAATACATTTACTTTCCACCCCTACTGCATTTATGAACTATTCCAGGCCATAGGGATAGAACTTATTTAGCGTGTTTCATTTTAGATAAATTGTTTATTTTGCACTTTAATTGTCTCTCATTAGTTAATTTATAGAATACCTAGTTATTCTATGAAATAACAAGTTAAAGTGTGAAATTAATAACATATTACGCACTTTAACGGACACGATCAGTTATTTCATGGAATAACTAGGTATTCTATGAAATAACTACATTATATACTTTAACGGTGTCGTGGCTTACGTGTAGGCAAATAAAGTTCAAGCTTTAAAAAAATAATCTTCTTTATTAAACATTTCTTTCAACTCACAACTTTCCACATCAAAACTTTCCTTTTTAAATCACACACAATTCTAAACAATCACATCGCCATCTTTTCTCCTCTCTTTTTCCCCCCGTTGCCAATATACAAAAAACCCCCAAAGAAACTACTTTTATATTTTTGGTTGCCATACAGGAAATATGTAAAAACAAATTAAAGAATGAATTTAAATAAACATAAATTTAAAATTTCGTGACCCTGACACCTTCCCCCCAGAGTCATATTAGATCCAAAGATTTAATATGGCAAAAAAAAATAATGAGAGTCACATCATTTACACTTATCAATAGACTTTCCCTACTAATAAATAATTTTAAAGTTCCAAAAATTCTTAAATTCTCTATAAAGCTCTAATTCGTCTTCTTCTATTTACAGTCGAGATAGCGCATCTGCATTGTTTAGTTTTGACCCTTTTATGTGACTTGCCTCGATGTCATGGCGTTGAATGGCTAACGCCCATCTCTGCAATCTTGGACATTGGGGCACAGCACTCGTAAGAAACACTAGCGGATTATGATCGGTTAGCAAGAAGATCTTAGCTCCACAAAGTAAAGTTTCAAATCTCTTCAAAGCCCAAATAATAGCATACACTTCTCGCTCGATTGTAGACCACTTCTGTTGTGTTGGACTCAGTTTCTGGCTTCCAAAAGCTATTGGATGTACATTGTTTCCTTCATCCATTTGGCTTAGACAACACCCCACTGCTGTCTGCGAGGCATCCGTGTGCAAGTAGTATAGTTTCTCCATATTAGGAACTTTTAATTCTGTAATTCCACACAATGCGGCCTTCAACTCGTTGAATGCTTTTTCAGCCTCTTTACTCCATGGAATTTCATTCGGTACTTTCTTCTTAGTAAATTCTGTTAATGGTAAAGCAGTTTTTGCAAAGTTTGGAATATATTGCCTGTAAAAATTGCATAATCCTAATGCACTCCTCAGTTCTTTCTTTGTCTTGGGAGATTTTAAGTTTTGAATCACCTTTATTCTTTCTTCATCAGGTGCGTGCCTACCTGAACCAACTACATGTCCCAAGTATTTAACTTTCTGTCTTGAAAAATCACACTTGTCCAAATTTACTGAGAAATTAAAATACTCCAATCTTTTGAAAACTTCTTCCAAATGTTTCATATGCTCCTCCCACGTATCAGAAAATACTGCTAAATCATCAATGTAAGCACAAGCAAAGTCAGATATAGGTTGGACCATTTTAGACATGGCTCTTTGATAAGTTGCAGCAGCGTTCCTTAATCCAAACGGTAATACATTCCATTGATACTGACCTCGGTGAGTTCGGGAAGCTGTTAAATGTTTTGCTGCTTTCTTCCATTGGTATAGCCCAATATCCCTTCAACATATCTAGCACCGTTATAAAATTTTTCTTCCCTACTAAGAAATTCAACTCCATCATATTCTGCATCGGATATGCATCAAGTACAGTCAGTGCATTTAAACTTCTGAAATCTATGCATAACCTTATGGTTCCATCTTTCTTATGAACACCTACTACTGGGTGTGCTATTTCACTTACTACATGTTCAATTAATCCTAACTCTAATAATTCATCTATTTGTGCATCCACTTCTCTTTTCAAATTCTCCGGTATCTTATAAGTTTTGGGTTTCATGGTTTCCTCTCCAGCTTTTAACTTTATCACATGCTCCCCAACTTTATCTCGTTTAATTCTTCCAGAAAACAACGTTTTGTATCGATATAGTAAATCCTTCAACTGCTTTGTTGTGTCTCGGTTAGGTATTCAACATTCACTCTTTCTAATGCTTCATCATTTCTCTCAGCTATTGAAAGTTTTGGTGTTTCGTATATCTCACCGAATTCCTCATCGATATCATAAACCACTCCAACAGTCTGAATTCTTGCTTTGTATTCCCTCATCTTGTTTACATGGAGCAATCTTAAATTCCCTTCAGGCATCCTCAAATAGTAGGAATTTGGTTTTACTCGCCTCACAACTTCAACAGGACCTATCCATCTAGCATAAAGTTTATTGGTTGAGTCCGGTATTAATACAAGCACTTGATCTCCTGGTATAAATTCTCGAGGTTTCTTTCTAATATTGTAATATTCAGCGTACTTACTTTGTTGTACCTCACTTGTCAATTTTGCTTTTCTTGTTGCTACCTCTAACTTTCCTCTTAACTCCTTCAAATAATTCTCTACTGATCCTTTCAGGTTTAGAGGTAATAATATCTCTCCAGTCCAAGCTGATTTTAATATCGACAGCGGACCTTTTGGTTCTCTTCCATACATCAGCAGAAAAGGTGGAACACCTGTCGTTGCATTTGGAACTTCTCAATAAGCCCATAGTAAAAATGGTATTTGTCTATGCCAACTTCTTCCTTCCTCTCTGATAGTGTGATGCAGCATATTCTTAAAAGTTTGATTCCATTTCTCAATTAAACCATTTCCTTCCGGATGGTATGGTGTTGAAAAGCGTGGACAAGCTCCCAAAATTTTTAAAAACTCTTGCGTTAAACTTGATGTAAAATTAGTTGCATTGTCCATTACAATCACTTCGGGAATTCCGGTCCTACTGAAAATTTCCAGCAGAGCTTCACACGTATTCTTAGCCGTCAAAGATTTTAGAGGGACTGCTTCTGGCCATCTAGAATGTTGATCCATCAAACACAGAATATACTTATGTCCCTATGATGATATTGGTTCTACAGGACCTATTAGATCTACCACTTGGAATGGTAGTTCGGGACGACATACAGGTGTTAATGGAATCTTATCAACTGAACGATTTACTTTTCTGCATTGACAACCATGACAGTAACTACAATATGCTCTAATCTCCTTGCTCATACCTGGCCAATAGAATGAGAATTTGATCCTCTGAATTGTTTTCCGAGCTCCTAAATTTGCTCCAAATACTGATTCATGTGCAATTTCTAGTATCTTGTTTTTTCTAATTTCAGGAATCACTAGCTGTCTTACCTTATTTCCACACATAATCTCTTCATAGTATAGCATATTATCCTCCAACACATATCCTCCTTTGTTTTGCTTAGCCAATCTCCATGCTTCTTGAAGAGTATTGCACCTCCTTTGTTGATTCTTAAAGATCTCTGCTTTATTTCTGTTATTCTCTTCAGCGTCATACTTCCCTATTATCGGCTCCCCTTCTTCCATTTCATTATTCACACTCACATTCACTGCTTCATTTGAGCATCTGATCTTAAGTTCACAGCAACTGTGACAGTTGGATTGTACATTCTCTTTTGTTCATTCAATGCTTCATACGTTTCCATATCCAATAATATGTCAGCATTTAGTCCATCCAGAGTTGCCACTATCGTATTAATTACAGGTGTAATATACGAATTCGTCACTAATCCAATTTCCACTTCTTTTAGTTCAGCCTTTAAACACGTACCAAACGCAGGTTGCAGCATTATGTATCCTTTAGAATCTACTTCTTTACCCACCACACTGCTTCTAAACACACTTATTTGTGCTCCTGAATCTACAATAGCTTCGTACTCAGTTCCTCCATATGAAATTTTTACTATTTTAAGATCAGACATCTTTGGCTGAATAGCAACCCCTTTCTGATTTTCCATTACAACCTCACCGTTGAATCTCGCAGTAACTACTTTGCTTTCGCTCTCTTTTTCTTCAAGAACTTTGACTTCCGCCACTTTAACCTCAGTCCTTTCTCTCCCTTCTTTCTTATCCCGACAAAATCTGGCCAAATGTCCTGCTTGCCCACAGTTGAAGCACGTAACTGGGTTTTTGAAAGAATTTTGCTTATCAAATCTCCTGTGATTACTCGACTCTTGTCTATATTCTTCACCAAAGATATGATTTCTTTTATTAAAATAGCTTTGTTTTTCTTGACGGAAATTTCTATACGATGGATACAAAGAGGCTTTATGATATTGCCTTGCATTTTCATATTCATCTAACTTCTCAGAAAGAGCATCAACTGTAATAATTTTACTCCAATAATCAATAAAATGTTGTTGAATATCTCTCGATACCTGTTCCTTCATCTGCTCCACAATAACAAGTTGTTTCAGACTTTCAAAATCATTAATTTTTAATCCCATAATCCTCTCGTTGAAATAATTCGCCAACTCAAACCCAAAATCTCGCCAAGTATTTTCAGACGATTTACAATGACTTTTAAATTTTATTTTAAATGCTTCCGGACTCAATTTATATCTTTTCAATAATATACTCTTCACGTGCTCATAATCGTTTGCCTTTTCTTCAGGTTCCCGGGCAATTAAATTCGCCATTTCCAACGGCAATAGTCCAATTAGATTAGTTACTCAATTTTCCTTTTTAATCTGCACTCTTCCTGCTTGTCTTTCAAATAATATTAGATAAAAACTTATATCACCTTCTTTGGGATCAAAGTTATGCATTAACCTTTGCAATCCAACTAGTTCTTGCACCCTTTCATTTTGAGAACTTATTTCTCTTCCAACACCACTATTCACAAACGATGCCTATATCTTCAACTTTTCTAATAAAAACTCATTTTCTTGTCTCTTCCTTTCCAATTTAAACTCATTTTGACGCTTAATTCTTTCCTCTCTTTCATTAACTATTCTTTCTAATAATTCTTTCACAAACTCCTCCTCATACTCCGTACTTCCTAGTATTATCTTTTTTTTAAATCAACATCTTTCATATCTTTCGTAATAGTTTCTCCTAATTCCTCCGCCAACCACTGCAAATCTACATTCTTTGATCTTCCTAAAAACGCCATTTCTAAACCAACTCTTCTAAATAAACTTCAATAAATATTATAAATTATATACTTTCTTTCAACAACCTCTATAATAATAAAAACAGTTACTCTTCACCAGAGTCGAAATATTAGAAATCTTGGAATTCTTCAAATTCTCGAAATCCTTTCAAAGCTCACTTCTTCAAATTCGTTCGAAATCCATTGGGTTTTTTCTCCGCACATTTATGTCGTGGCTTACGTGTAGGCAAATAAAGTTCAAGCTTTAAAAAAATAATCTTCTTTATTAAACATTTCTTTCAACTCACAACTTTTCACATCAAAACTTTCCTTTTTAAATCACACACAATTCTAAACAATCACATCGCCATCTTTTCTCCCCTCTTTTTTTCCCCCGTTGCCAATCCACAAAAAAAAAAAAAAAAACCCAAAGAAACTACTTTTATATTTTTGGTTGCCATACAGGAAATATATAAAAAAAATTAAAGAATGAATTTAAATAAACATAAATTTAAAATTTAGTGACCCTGACAAACGGTAACATTAACACGGACATGATATTGTCATCAATTCATTGGGAAAGCATTTTTTATGAGTTCAAATAAATATCTGGAGATACCTTTCTTACTGATAAAAACTGATCTTCAATCTTCTTGTTTTCTATTTTTGGCACAAAATAGAAAACAAGAAGATTGAAAACAATGAGCTACTGAAACATAGCTACTGAAAACAATGAGAAGGAAGTTAACCTCAACTTTTGAGCAATCAATTTTTTCATGAGCAATCAATTTTTCAGAATCATTACAATAAACATCCATAAAATATAATATTTTGCGTTGCCCAGTTTCTGATGCAATTGATACGGCTTTCATATATTCAAGAATAAAGAAACTTTGCTTGTAGAAATCTGGTATTTTCCCCTGGAATCTGAGATAAATGTTTTGGATTTTCTCTTACGCATAGTACAGTGAAAGTATTGCAATCACCAAAAAATTGGAACTCAAGAGTTTCCCGAATCTCTATAATTTAGACTTACCTCAGTTCGAAAAACACAATTTTTGAAAGTGTTAGTTTGTCTGTTTGTGACAAAGATAACTCAAAAAATCTCTGAAACAGACGAAGGAAATTTGGTATATGGTCTTTATTTGGGGATTTTGAATAAAATTCGATAGCATTTTCTATCAATTTTTCATTTTTATACAAATAAAAATGTTTTTATCATTCCTTATTCATAATAGTAAGGAATAATTTAAAAATGAACTGTGAACATAAATTTCAAGGCAGTTTCTAGATATTATAAATAAATGCCTTTTATATAAATATTTGCTGCCTTTTTTTTCACCAGGAGGAAAGGACGCGATCAAACTTTTTCAGAGTTTTCAGAATCTGGGATGTTTTCATATTCTGTCACATGGTCGCTTTTGGAAATTTAATAAATATATGACGAATCTAACAGTCATTATTTTGTCTGCAAGTTAGAGGACTCGCATGAAAATTTCTGAATCTGTGCTACTAATTGTCATGACCATAATATTAAAAGAATTTGAAACGCTAGCACATTCACGGGTCAATCTGATCCCAACCATCCAGTAAAAAATTAGATACATTGTTTCATTGATTGTTGTTGCTCTATTATTCTTCTTCTCGCTCCACCATGAAGGTGTAGGAAGTAAATGGGGGGAAAATTTTTAAATTGCTGGAAATTCTAAAAAGAGAGAAAATACGAGGTTTAACATACCCTATGCATGAGAGAAGGGTTAAATCAAAACTAGAATTCAATAAATATTGTATAAATTTCTTAATTTTTTTGTTAAATATACTTATAATTTGTATCCTGAGAAATTAGTGTAGAATAATTAGTTTTCTTTCTAATGGCAGTTGTCATTAAAAAGCCTGCTGACGTATTAATCAGAGATTTTAAGCCGACATTTTTTATATCTCTTGTTTTTCAGTTGTGTCATCTAGGGCAAAAGTGCGACTTAGTTACACACGCGTCAAAGCCCTTTTTACCGAGCGAACTTCATCCATTCATCTCATTCCTTAATCCACAGATTGTAATTTAAACCTGAATTAGAGAACGATCACCTTCTGATCCAGTACCTCCTGTGGCATTACTCTTGACATGGAGGATTTTGTGTCCATGACAGATTTATACATGCGCCAGCCACCATCGCACGTGGGGAGTCTTCAGCTGGTGGGTTCAAACTCGCAAACAAAATAATGCGAATCCAACACCTACCAACCAGGTTATATAGACTCAGAATAATCTATTAACCATTTTTAATTACTAAGTGATGTTTCAGCCCGATCCATACAATCTTATCCTTCATTCTTCAAATCCTTTATATCCACCTCTCCTTCTTATCCTTTTTATTCCCCTCATATTCCTTTATTCCTTATTCCTCATTATTTATCCATCTATCCTTCTCATCCTTTTTATTCCACTAATCTTCCTTTATTCCTTATTCCTCCATCTTTATCCATCTGTCCTTCTTATCCTTTTTATTCTACTAATCTTCCTTTATTCCTTATTCCCCCTTATTTAT
>JAPMOQ010020722.1:46008-57975 GCA_026543055.1 Argiope trifasciata | reverse complement strand
AAAGAATTACAAGCTTATGGTTATAATAATAAATAAAATTTTTACAATCGGTTGAAGATTTATCATGAACTTTTTAGTAAATTTAAGACATTATTATACGTTACAAATATTCACTCGAAATAAATTCTTTTAGTTCATTCCCTGGAAAATAGCATAAATATCAAGTCCACCAAATTTCTTAGAAACACGATAATGATTTTTAAGTTATTTGATTTGAAGCGACAATGGGTAAAAATCAGTTTCGAGAAAAATGCATTTAAAGTATACAGCAACGTGTTTTAAAAAGAAATTATATGTGAACGTACGTAAAATTCACCACATTATACTTTCTTCCTCTACATTTTAAAATAATTTTTTATTTTTAATCATTTAAAATTTTTTTCTGGTAATTTTTGCATTTGGCAGTGATTGCTGCTTAGATTCATTTATTTTGTCTTTATCGAGCTCAGCAAATGTTCTAATTGAATTTGCACTAATATATACTCCTTAGGGATATTCAGTAATCCTATAAAACCTTCGACTGCATTACAGATATAAATACCCCTAATCTGAGAATTCGGAGCCCAACAAAGACTTCTCTAGATACAAATTTCCTCAAAACACCGTTAAAACTCTCAGTTGTATTTTGTGTTTTTCTGTGCTAAACAACATATTAAAACTAAATTTGTGTTTATACGAATTTTAAAAAAAGTTTTTGACTCTTAAAATCGATCCAGATTCTTAAAATGTACACTTCCACATGTATGTACCAACCAATATACACAATGTACACACAAGTGTACATTGTTTAAATGTATACTGCCGGTTTTAACGATCAATACAAAAATATTAATATCTTGACTTCTAATTAATGTAGAGACCAAAGAAAACCTGTTTTGTATAGCTAAAAGATTGGTCTATCAAAGAAAATATTTTTTATAAATGCCATTTATTAGCGAAAATTGAACTTTTCAACATGTTTGGATGCCTTAAAAAATTTATTTATATAATCAAAATAAAGATTTTTTTTCGAATCGAAAAGGCAGTTATTGAGTTATGGATTTTACCAAGGGTTTAATAGCCCTTGTAACGTCTCGATCTGGTTCGATCATATAAAGGATGAGGTTTAATCAAATTACTTTATTTACAGCTTTAATTTACAAAAAAAAAATACTCTTTATCATCTAGGTTGAGTGAAAAGTTCTATGTACAACACCACAAGAATAGTTCCCCGAAATATTTCTGAGAACAGCTAACCGGACATGAAAGTCTCACGCTGGTACCCTTTAACATTTAACACCACACCTCGGTTTCTAGAGCTCATGTGGCCCCTTTCCGGTTCGGTATAAATGTAGGTGGACTTTAGTTTCACGCTGGTACAGGGGTTAGCTCCAGGAATCCACCAAATTCCTAGGTGGAATTTTCTCTCGAATGTTCTGCTTCCACTGATCTCTCCACCGGACTTTCTTCACACACACAAAAAAAAAAACCTCCCCTTCTTCTTTCTCTCTTTAAAAACCTCGCCTTTTCTCTCTTCATTCAACTCCACCTCTCATCCACATTGGAGAATTTGGGCTCCCGATTCTCCAATCGTCGTTCAGAAAAATCTTCATTGGTCTACAGTTGACAGCAGGAATGTTCGTGGTCCACAATGGAAAGAATGCAGGCTACACATCTGTGTCGTAAACACGATTAGTGCACGAATGATCCTTTATCTGGATTCACTCTAAAGGGCCAGATGTCCGTTCTTAGAAGTAGGGTTCTCCACTTGTACATCTGTAAGCAATGACACTGCCATAAAATGTCGCCATTGAGGAGACCAGTCTGGAAATGACAATTATGGAGCATGTGAAAAAGAAACCACAATTGTCAAGCCGGGGAGAAGCTGAATCATTACACCATGAAAATTAGTCTGTCTTGAATTCGGAAAAGAGTTATTAATAGCTGCTTGAGAAAAAGTTATCGTTTCAAAATAGAAAGGACTTTTTACACCATTCTGCTCATTAACTTGGTTTTTATTAACATAACAAATATTAATTGGTATCATACCACCGCTTGAAATGGCAATTTGTAAGCGCCTTACTTAATATCCGCTATTACCTTATTATAATTCAAATACGCGATACTACTCCGATGATCTCTATTCTATTAGAATTCCTCCTGGGAAATATACTTATCATGGCGATAAAATTAAATGCAAATATGCTAAAGCATAGCTGCTGGGAGAGGATTTTTGATTTCAGAGATTGAATTTCCAAAATTCTGTCTTAGGAAACATCGCCAAATATCAAAATTCTTTTTTAGATTATTCAAGATGAATCAGCCAGTGAGTATGAAAAAAATCATATCATTAAGCATTTCTGGATAAACTGCGGAATAAAAAAAATCTATCTCAAGATTTAGATTTTTATTCAAATCTGTATTTTTATTCTCATTTTTTTTCCAGTATTGTAAGAAATGCACTATAGAAAGAAATTTGGAATTTTACATTTTGTTAAGTGTCTCCATAGTAACATTCAGTACAGATTAAACAAATTTCATCTTATTTATCGCCTTCGATTTTCAGGAGAACTGTGCCTATTCTCTTACTTGAACTGATGCACAGCGTTAATTATGTATTGCAATCTCATAGGAAATTTTAACACAAAACGTGGAAACAAAAATTAATCGAATTTCAGTATATCTCAATTCAGTATAATTCAGTATATCTCAAAGCCTGTTTGAATTATTATCTTCACAGAAATGTACTTGTGTATTGGAATTATGTCTGTCTTCGCATACTTGTGTTTTTAATTGTAATTATGTTTGTATAGGCATACTTCCAAAAATGCAATTTTTTGGAATGTGTAGAGGTTTTTGAAAGTGGAGATTTCTGAAAACCTTGGATTCCTATACTTGAAGATTTCAATACTTTCAAATGAAAGAGAGTAAAAAATAGCCTTTTAATATTATGTAATTAAGTGGGGAATACAAGCACACAATGCAATAATTTTACATAATTGCACAATATGACAGTCAGCAAAATTAATGCAATAAGGCAAGTTAATGCAGTTTTTCCTTTTAAAGTTTTAATTTGACTGTTTTTAATTGTAATTTCTTAAAAAAGATACATAAAATATTCAAAAACAGAAAATGTTTAATTACAACTACACAATTTGACAATAGTTAACATTTTATAATCCTTTGATGTAGCTACCAGTTTCGTTGGCACCAAATATTTTTCTAATGATTGAAAAAATTTTAGAAATTATTTTTCTGTGATTGTAAATAGTTTTAGATAATTATATAAATAAATGGATAATTGTTGTAGAATTAAATTAATTCTTAAATTAGTATCAGTTCTATGGAATGAACAGCATATTGCTTTGAGAATTTTTAGAGCAGTTTGATAATACAAAATTTTTTTTTGTTAGCATATTAATCCTATTACCGTTATTCCGAATTACGTGCCCATTATTATGACTGATTCCACGCAAATAAGTATTAATTCATCACTGGTGAAGTTTTAGAAGTTCTTAAAGTGACAGCTTTAGGTGAATTCTCGCAGAATTAGGGTTATAATAGTTTATTATCATCGGAAACAAGTTATACACAACACAGATAATTACCCCGAAGAATTGTGGATCTTTTAAGATATCTCAAGTGTAATATAGAGTGTAATTATATGATTATTCAGTATTAGTTTCCTACAGGGATTCCAACTTAGTTACACTACAGAAAATAAGCCCTTCCCTCTTTATGGATATTACGTGTTCATTGTCAGAATCCCTAACTTAATATGAACAATTTGTCATGTAAATTTCATCAATGGATAATGTGTTACACAAAGATTGTTAATTAACATCGACGAAATGCAGTATTAGAATGTATTCCACAATATTTTGTGAGAGTATCCATATCATGAAATGTATAATAATATATCCATTATACAGCAATATCCATTTCTAATAGTTGTTACGAATATTAATGAAAGTAAATCTTCTTTGATTCTTATTTCATATTTTCTTTTAAAAAAACGCCAAACGAATTTAAGAAATTTATCCATGCAAAGTAAGAATCTTTAACTTTTTAAAAAGTAAATATGCAGTTAGAAATGCGATTAACAACTATTACTGTTACAGATATAGTGAATGTATAAACGAATAAAGTATTATCTTTGAAACAATTTCACGAAACAAACTGTATCATACCAAAATTCATAAATGCAATTTTGGTGAAAGAGTTTCAGTGTAATTCGGAAGGTGGATGAAAAATTCATACAGACTTGAAAAATAAGAAAAGGGAGGGGACTCAAAGGATTGCTTTTACAGTGGCAAGATAGATGATCTGTATTGATCTTTTAGACAGTCTCCGGCATAATGGTTTAAGTTATTTGGTATATTTTTTGCAAAAAAGAAGAATCAATTTACAAAGTTCTCTTCAAACAAGTAATATAAAAAGTTAGCAACTGTTAGCAATTAGTTAGAACTGTTTTTTAAAATTCAATGCCTACTTAGGTCAACAAAGAACAATTTTATTTTAAATGCTTTTTATTAAATAATCATCAAAAAATTATTAAATATCAAAAAGTGATTGATTTTAACAAGACTTCAATTCGCATTCTTCCCCTTCACGTGAAAAAAAATACTGAAATCCTTGCATTTTATCGATTGAATTATTGCTTGTTGATTATTTTTCATTATTAACTGCTAAAACTCTATTTAAAGTATTAAAAATTAATTATATTTAATTAAGGAATTAATATTTAAAAAACCCGTATTAACATCAAGTATCCACTACAAGTTGAAAAGTGTATTTGAGTGGATGAATAAAAAGTATTTAATCAACGACTGCAAATTTCAACAACATATATAAATAAATATATGTAGGGAAAGTATGATCTAATAGTAGGATATGAAAAGTAAGATAACTTGTATGTGAAAAATTATTTCACTGTAATCACACACTCCTTAAATAACTTGGTTTATCATTTTTCTTTAAATTAATGAAATTGAGAGCAAATATATGAAAAACTTCGATTTGGATAGTTGAGTATAAAGATTATAAATCTTTTTCTGTAATATAAATGCAAATGTAATAGTATCTTTATTGCAAGCGATAAATTAGCCCACTTTTCTTTTTCTTTCTTTTAAGAAATAAATAATTTAAAAATTCTATCGAATTTTTAATAATGATTGCGTAAATTCAATTAAAGATTAATTTCTGATAATTAAAATGCATTTTGATGAATTAAGATTGAATTAAGAAAAATGTAAAAGCGAAGTTGCTTCGAATAATACCATCAAGAGGATACTACCGACGCTGTAAACCATAGAAACATTGCTATAAAAGCATAAAGACTCAGGAGCTCATATATTACTCTCAGATTCTCTCTAGAGTTTTTAAATTAATTTGTTTCATCATTTAAGTTGCAGGGCGATAGATTTTTTGAAACATCTATCTAATGTCATTTCTTTCTATATTTAAGTCTTGGATCTATATAAATTGAATTTTTACTTAGTGAAGAGTAATTCATTTTTTTTCAGTAAGACTTTAATTTTCCAGCCATTTAGAAAATTCTTCAACTTCAGCTTAATTCAACTTACAATCCATTCAAGATTATTAATTTCAATTAAATTTATATCTATCCACTTGAGATCATTTCGAAAAATCTTCAAACTAGTTTTAGTTTTTCTTTCTTAATCTGACAGCGTGCATTTAAAAAAGAAATTTTTAAATGACCTAGTTAAAGCTAAAAATAGTTTTATTTCATTTCGTTTCGTATGGAAATTAAAAATCTTTTTCTATTGCGTCATTAATGGTGGTTGTGGGAGCGATGCTATGCCTAGTATGCTTGCATCGGTTAATTATTTATAACTCAATTTCTTCTACAAATTCAGGTCTGAAGTTTTTTCCTTTTGAGTGGTTTCTTAAAGAAAATTTTCAGCTTTAACTTAAAAGAGGAAAACTTATGGAACTTTGTGAGAAATTTTATAATTGCGAAAAATCAATAAATTCAAATCTTAAGCAATTCTGTCAATATTACTCAAACACACAAGAAAGTAAGCTGTTTAAATGATTTCCCGGAAACACAGTTTAAATTAAATTATCTTGCCATGAGGAAACCAGAGTAAGGTCAAAAATACACCACAGAATTCCCCTACAAATTCTAACAGAGTGCATCCGTTTATATATTGCCCTCTCTCTACCTATTGAAATCAAAGAATATATGAAATAAGAACTATAATTTAAAGAATCAATTCCTACTTAGATCAACAAAGAAATTTTTTTATTTTAGTTACTTTTCATCCAATAATTATCAAATCATTATTAAGTATAAAAAAATTATTGATTCTCCAACTTCACGTGAAAAATATTGGAATCCTTGCATTTTACCGATTGAGCTGCTGTTTGTGGATTTCAATTTTCATTACAAATTGCTAAAATTCTATTTAAAATATTAAAAATTAATTAAATTAAATTAATGAATAAATGTTTGAAAAAAACTGTATTAACATTGACTTCATCCACTACAAGTTTAAAAAAATTGTATTTGAACTTGAGTGGATGAATAAAAAGTATTTAATTAAAAATTGAAGATTGGAACAAGATATACAAATGAATATATTTTGGGAGAGTGCGAACTAATAGAAGGAATTGAAAAATTAAAATAATTAAATACTTGATACCGGCAGTATTTATAAAAAATAATTAAAGAAGGACTTTTGAATATAATTGTAATGGCCTCTCCCTATTTCACAATAGTTTGAGTTTGTTTGGTTTCTACAATGTTGGAAGACAGCAACCCTGATAAATCTTCAAATCAGGTAAGGATATCATAAATTACACAAGTCATGTGTTTGATTCAAAATTTGATTTTGATCTATCTTTAAATGTTAAATCTAAAAAATATACCAATTTTAATCCATATAATTTTTTCCATTAAAAGTTATCGTGCTCCTTGCATAATCAGACACATTTCCTTTGAATGAATTTCCTTCAAAATTTGCTAAAAATTTATAAATTATCAATTCAGTTCAAAGCATTTTCGAATTGTCTTGCGTTTAAGAAACTGGCAGACCGATTTATTGCCGAAAATCAGTTTTTCGAGCTGAAATCCTGAAAAGTGGAGATTCATCAAAATCGAATTTGAATTTTTTGAAGATTACATTACTTTTTCTTTGTAAGCGGAATCGGTGGGTTTCGGGTTCAAAACTCGATTTCACCGAAGAACTGTCGTATAAGAGGATCTGGTGTACATTAAATCCGTAGTCGGTCCACACACATTCTTCTTCCCTCTGGTGATGTGTGGAATTTGTGAGAGGTAGTTCTTTCCTTCATCTGAATGCAGTTCAAAGTTATGAGTTTCGTCCCAAAACATTCCTAGTGTTGCTTTAAAATGGAAAGTCAACACAACTAAAATAAACTACTCTTTGTAAACTTAGTATATGAGGAAGTAAAAAAAAGTGAAATCAACTAAAAAATGGTTGGCTTAAAATTATAGAAATTTTGTACTATGTGTTTAAAATTAAGCACATAGTATGAATTGTAAATTGTAGTTTACGTCATACAGCTGCTTTCACTAAACTTAAACGAAAATAATTAAACATTGACATTTTTCAAAATTTCATTATTAGATTCTTAGGATTATACTTAACAACAAATTACGATTTTGGTTATTCATATTCAGGTATAATTATTAGACACATATATTTTTCAAAAGTGAACTATGAAGTTTATTAAAAAACAGGGGGTGAATCTTATTTCAGCCCACCTTTGGCGAATAATAAGAATTTTTTGGCGAAAGGTAAGAATTCTTTTTTCTTAACCTTTTAATTCAAATACTTTTGATTTGGCGAGATTTTGAAAAATTGGCGAGATTTTGAAAAAGTCGCCAGAGGTGGGCTAAAATAGGATTTTTACCAAAACAGGTTTTTGAGTGCACAGTCAAATCTTTTTAAGCCTTTTGGCATTCACTTCAGATGAAAATATTGCATAAATTTTTGCATTCGTTGAGTAACAACACATTGCCTTTGTTTTAAAGATAACCACAAAATAGCAATTAAATAAAATGCCTTACTTTCGGTGCTACTCATGAAGTTTCATTTCTGAAAATGTTTCTTCCTTTTTTCCATATTGTGTTCTGGGAGAACTGCATTATTCGAAATTCGTATATAATTCTTAATTGCTTGCCAGACAGTCGTCTTTAATTAGCTTCGGAATTTGATATTGTTTACCTAGTTCTCATATTTAATTAGCATTCAGAAATATTCTTACACAGCAGATATTCCTTTTTAATTACATTTCGTTGACGCATTATGAGTAAACAGACCACGGTTCGGAGTAAAGCATCAAATAAGAAACAACATATTTCTGTTCAGAAATTTTAATTCCGGGAAAAAGTCATCAGATCCAAATAATGCATCGACCGGATGTTCCTAATATGTAGATAAACTTTGAATAATGTTATCAAAATGATGTTAAGTTTTAACATAACTCACGCAAGCACGCAGACAATTTATCTCTATATAAAAGGTGCTTGTTTAAATTCTTTATACTTTTTATTTTCTAACTTCTGAACGATAGTATCTATGGTCATGAAAGTTTTGCTCAGGCGTAATTGAATAACTTTAAGATTACAGCAATACTTAGCGAACAATCCTTCAGGCCTATTCTATCTCATTTTATTCAGATTCTCTATCCGTCTTACAACTCATACTATCTTCTCACAATTGTAATAAGGAAATAAGGACAATTAAAGAAAATACAAAAAAGTGTAAAAATTAACTAGTGGATAGAGTTGAATTGGGTCAGGGTCCATATTGGGATATATGGTAATGAAAAGGCGGATCAATATTCAAAGTTGGCGGCATAGAAAGAGAGTGTTGATACTATAATTGTCCTCAAATCAAATGTGTTTTAAAATTGAGAGAAGAAATAAAGCTACAATAATTTAACAGATGGTATATGTCCAAAAAAGGATGAGTAACTTTAGACTTTATTCCTAAACCAGAAGTGGAAATAAGATACCATCCATTGATAATCCAAATTATAGCGAGGCATGGGAGATTTCTTGCATATTTCCAGAGATTCGGAAGTTATGCAGGAAAATAAATGCAATTGTGGAAGAATCGGTTTACCATAATTTAACCAATGCATCGAAATTTTGGTGTGAAGAAAAAATCCGAAAATTGAAGTTAATTACTAAAGTAGAGCATTGATGGTACCAGGTAATTTGAAAACAATGAAAGAAATGATATCAAAAATTATCAGTTTTTTACCAATTGTTTGAGGGTTTGAAAGTGTTTAGATTTCTGTTGTGAAACGAGAAATATTTTGAATTTCATGGATATCTTCTCTTAGTGATGGCCTGTTCCTTGTTTTATAGGAAGATAAGGGAGAGTAACTAAGCACTTTGTGGCCAATTATCTCGAAATCTCGAAGAGTATACTAGTTTTAAAAATCGGTCAATGTAAAGATAGACATAGATAAAGATAGGTCTGCCACATCAAATCTTGTCGATACTTCTACGTTTAGTGATTGCGAGGTGTCGGCTGTACGCAAGATGAAGAAAGCCTATTATGTCCTGAGAACGGTGATATTGTGGTTGTTACTTATGACACTTTACAAGCCCACTGACAGAAAGCTATTAGCGATTTAAGCTGACATGAGCGCCCCTTGTTTGTTCAGAAGAGTCAACTAGAGCCAAGAGTACGACTTGACTACTTTCATGTTCCCATTTGCTTGGACACATTTATATGACTCACAGATTGAACAGAGAACAACAACCATGCCTGAACCGTGCCTCGAACCTGGGACTTCTAGATCACAGGGAAGAACACTACCTCTATGCTACGTCGCCGGCTCGGTGCATACTATTTGGAAAACATCAACACACACATTTTCAATATTAGCAGAAAAAGAAATGCCTGTACTAAGAATGCTCAGAATCCTAATAAGATGTCACGATCAATTTTTGGTTTTAGAATTATTAATGCTGTTTCCTTTCGATCTATGTACTTGGCAAATCAGAAATACCCTAGAATGTTCCTTTTTTTATTGTAAGTTTTCCATCAATTGCATTTTTTCCATGCTTTTTCTTTTTCATAAACGAAGTGTGGAAGAAGTATTGTAATCTATATACTTATAATAAAGCTCAATGTGCGCGCGCGTGTGTGTGTGTGTGTGCGTGTGTTGCGCGTGTGTGCGTGCGTGTGTGCGTGTGCGTGTGTGTGTGTGTGTTGGTGCTCTACTGGCCAGACCGTTGGACCTACAGCTACCAAATTTGGTACATGTATACCTTAGAGGTCGGGAATGTGCACCTCGGAGCCCTTTTTTTGAATTTTTAATTAGAATTTGAATTAATTAAAATTTAAGCGAAATTTCAACGTTTTTCCGCTATAACTTCCTAAATTATTATTGGTCAAACATGATTTTCACATCAATTTAAAGATAAAAAAATTAGCTTTCTAATGGTATCAGTGTTTTAATATATAACTAAAGCTTCTATTTTTAACGAATTTTTAAAGAAATATTTTAACCATGTTTTTTTAGCACGTGACTGGATAAAATAAAAGAAAACCATGCCGGAAGTTCAAATAAAAAAACAACAACTATCATCGCAAATCAAATCTAAAGAAATACAACTTTCAGCACGTGACTGGATAAAATAACATAAATATAAAATGTGATATCTTCTAAAAAAATAAATGCAAGGCAAAGGATTCTAAGAAATCGTTTGCAATATTTATATCATTAATTCCATAAATTATCTTTATTTACAGTAAACCTGATTGAATTTAGACAGGATATGCATTGAAATCCCGACTTAATGACATATTTGAATAATCGTTTGCAATATCTGTATCATTAATTCAATAATTTTTTCCCTTTTTCGCTTTTTTTAAAAAACATATTTAACATTTTGGCAATATAACCGAAAAAAACATTTTTAATATTTTGGAAGCATGACCGATAAATTATTAGAGCATTAAACTCAAAAATTTTTCCGAATACAGTTACCGACTCTTTAACTACTAATAACTGAATCTTTTAACTTAAACTATTTCTTAAATTTTGGCTAAAAAATATATGATTTAATTGGAAATTTTAGAACGCATTACTCATGGCGAACCAGTTGGTCGCCAAAGGCGGCTAGTTATGAATAAATTCGGACTCGCGATTCTGAGTCCGAAAAATACATTTCTGGCGTTATGCTTGTCCATGAACATAGTAACTCAAAAACTGATTGAGCTAATCAGATGAAATTTGCAAACTTCTATCAAATTTAAAAAAGAAGAAATATATTCATAAGAAGTCTGTTTGTCCAACTGTCCGAATATGAAATAAACTCAAGTACAAGTGATTTCGATAACTACAAAACGCAAAGATTTATGTAAAGTTTTGGTTTAACATCAAAACTATAGATTATTATGAAATTTTGAACCAAATCCGTCAAATGATTAATCGTTTGTTGTCATGTTCTTCACATGCATGTGAATGAAATAATTCATTAATAATTACTTAAATGAAGGACACGTAATCTTGCAATTGGAGCTGTGTTTCTAAGTCAAATATTGTTCTCAATCGATCGGTGAAAGTCTTCCAAAATGCATATTCTCAAGATGGATTTAATAAAAATGCTTGATTAACGCTAGCTTTTTTTTAAATCGAAATTTCATAACTATTGTTCAACAGTGCCGTGTAAATTATTAGACAGCTCATACAAGATCTATATTTATACGAGAGGAGAGGAATAAAAAAAATTATTGGAGAGTAAGTGAAAAAGTTTCGCAGAAATCACTCCAACTGGTTCAGAGACAAAGATTCAGCAGAGTAAATACAATGTATGCATAAGGGTTTGATGATTTTTCAAACCTGATTATAAAAAAAAAGGAAATTTGTCATATTTGAAAACCCATTTTTTAACCGGTTTTTCAGAAACCCTGAATATTTTTCTTCTTCTACTTCACACACACACACACACACACACACACACACACACACACA
>JAPMOQ010020722.1:35135-45608 GCA_026543055.1 Argiope trifasciata | reverse complement strand
CAATAATATCCAATGAATATAATATTCCAATAATATATCCAATGAATACTTTATGATTTTTAAAAACCTATTTTCTTAGGAGAAATTAAAATAAGTGAAAATAATCTAAATATTATTTAAAATTTTTGTTTGAGTGTTCGTTATTTGTTACATTTCATCAAGTCTGTTTTTGTATTAGCCCTAATATGCATATTATTTTAATTCTTAAAATACTTTTATTTATCCACAAATCCTATAATACAAATTTTCTATAAAATTATTATCCCTGTTTGAAGGCATATGAAACTAAAAATTAATGAATTTAATGAAATCAAACTACTTATACAGATTCTGGAAGCAGAAGAGAGGAATTCATAAAATGGAGGTAACAAAAGTCACTGAAGAGATTTTATTGCTGTCATAACAAAACAAAATAAACGAATAGTAAATGAATTAAGAAATTTTTTATTAATGATCTAATATTGAAAAAATTGCACATATAAAAATGATTGATACATTGAAGCTAGCCTTAGAGAAAATAACTTTTTTCTCTTATTTTTAGGTTCCTCTATTTCACATACAAAATCATTGCATGAGCTTGTGACCTTCTTTTTATCTTTTCCGTCGGTGATTTATGACACAATTCTTTTTTCTTCATCTACTAAATGCGTCTTCTCGTACTTTCCACAATCTGTGCATGAAATTTGATTTCTTTCCTTCCCTTTAGCTACAAATTTTACTAAGCAGAATAAATTATTTTACAGCCGTACTATATTTTTTTAAACTTCCGAAGCCATAATTTTTTTTAAATTAGGATTTTCATCTAGCTTTTCTAATATATGACGCCCATGTATCAAATTCTAAATACATGGAAGAAATTTATGGCCACTCTATATATTTTCAGTTTAGAGCAGTAATTTTTTTCAATTATTATTATCATCGTTTTTTCTTAATATTCGATATTAACGTACCAAATTTCAAATTTATGTTAAAAATTTATGGTCATTCCCTATCTATTTTCATTTTCTTGCCGTAATTTTTTTCAGTTAGAACTATTTTGGCGTAGGTTTGTTGGCGGAATTGTGCCAAAACGTAGGCTGAATTCCGCCAAGGATCGAACCTGCGATGTTCGGGTTTGAAATCCAGTAACTTATCCACTATACAAAAATGGCCACCAATGTTTAATGGTAGTTACAGGCTTATTAAGATGTCACCACAATACTCCCCTACCAGTGAGTTCGCTAGAGAGACGAACGATTTTATTGCACCAAGAGTTATAGCTAGTGTACGAGCGTTGCTGCTGCGTGAAGTGAGTCTGACGACTTTGCGTTGGTGTGTCGAGTCTGACGGCTTTGTGTTGCTGCGTCAAGTAGGTCTGACGACTTTGTGTTGCTGATGGAGAGATGGCGCCAAGAGAGCTGTTGAAAATTCCTCACGTCCGAGGTCATTAATTTGGCGTAGGTGTGTTGGCGGAATTGTGCCAATACCTAGGTTGAATTCCTCCAAGGATCGAACCTGCGATGTTCGGGTTTGAAGTCCAGTAACTTATCCACTATACAAAAATGGCCACCAATGTTCAGTCGTAGTTACTGGCTTATTAAGATGTCACCACAATATCGACAGTTCATATTACCAAATTCTAATCATATGGTGCAAATATATAGTCACTCACCATTTTTTTACTTTCGAGCTCTTGTTTTTCAAATTAGGATTATCATTGATCGTTCTTAATATATGACATTCATGCGCGTAATTCCAAATTCATGATACATTGTGAAGACGTGGTAGAAGAGAATAAAGGGTTGTTCTATTTTGATAGTTTGACATGTACCACTTATAAAATTTTGTCTAACATCTTATACAAAAGATTTACACGTTATATAGACCCTCAAATTGGAAGTCATCAATGTGATTTTGGATAGGGAAAATCCACTAATCCCTTCCTTCTCGATCCCGTGAAAATGACGGGGTGACATTTCTACCTCTATTTCTCGAGTCCGTGATATTTCCGGGCTAGCGTATTCAAAAGTAATGCGCCAAAAATATTAAAACAATATATTTTTTATGTCCAGAATTATGTTTAATTTACTCAATATATACACCAGATGTTTGCCCTAGACTGTTTGCAATGTTTTTAGAGATAACTAATTTATTTTAAACTATACACTCAATTTTATATAATTTTCTTAAATAAAAAATAAACACTTTTATTTTCATTTTCTTCAACATTATGCGACCGTTAAAGGGTTAAAGATAAGATTTTTGCACTCAGGCAAATTCTGGAAAATACCAGAGAATTTGGTATCACTACGTTTCATCTTTTTCGATATTTAAAATAACCTATCTGAAAAAATCGCTTAATGAAGCACTGACTGAATTTCAAATACCTCTTAAACTAATTAGATTTGTATTTGCAAGTATGTAAAATACAATAAAATTCTTAGGACTTTTATCAGAAGAAATAAAGAGTCAATAATGGGATGAGGTAGGGTGATTCTGTATCCTATCTTATTTTTAAAGTTGCTTTAGAGAAAGCCGTGAAAGATTTAGGGATAAACATTAGAGGTAACATTATATTTCCAAAATAAACACAATTTTGTACTTGCATTGATCGTGAAATGTTGGATGATGTTGACATCGTTTCAAGAACTGTTTACGCATTAAAATATGGTTTTCTTTTCTTTAGAGCATGCTGCTAATAGCATGGATGAAAAGAACAAATATATGCCTGTACTAAGTAATGGAAAATCGTTTCTTACAAATTTCAGTTGGTCCAAAGTTTTACTAATTGTGTTTCTACAGTCACTGATGACAATACCAAAGTCAATTCAAGGTCATCTAATGGTAAGTTGTTTACGCATAATAAGCTGTTGTTTTAAGGACTAAAACAATTTATAAAATCTTCATTAATTGTGGAAATTTTTGCTGAAACTGACTGGTGCATCATCATGCTGAAACCAAATTTGGTTAGTATTTTGGTTCAGATAAGTGTCAAGTCGTTTGCGCCAATCCATTCTTATAATAATAAGCGATTGTTTTAAATTAATGTACAACTGTTCAAAATTTCATTAAAATAACTTCACTGGAGAACATAATTACATTCTTTCACTTGACTTGATATACTCTGTGTGTGTGTGATAAAAGAAATGGATATTGACCTGGATTTTTTATGATAGTATTATTCAAATTCTTATTTTTAAACACTCTTCCAAGTTTGTACCATGAATTTGGTATCGTTTGGTTCTAGTGCAATTTGTAATTGTTTTATTTTTTAAGTATATACAAGGAGAAAAATTCAAATATAAATATGTATATCTTTCTTTCTTTCTTTTTAGAAATTTTCTTATGAAATAACTTCTAGTAGCTTTTGGGTTTCATATTTGTAAAAGTGGATTTTTTTCTGCAGTAATTTTAAATTTAAAGCTATTTTACTTTGTTCGTTTAACTGGATCGGTGATAGAAGTTCTTGTGAAATATAAGAATCAATGGATGGAGTGTTATTAAATGAACAAAGGAAGACAGACAAAATAGTTTATTTCCACACAATTAATTCACTTAACAAGGCACACACATCACAAATATATAATTATTATT
The DNA here is from genome assembly GCA_026543055.1 of Argiope trifasciata. Classification (NCBI taxonomy): domain Eukaryota; kingdom Metazoa; phylum Arthropoda; class Arachnida; order Araneae; family Araneidae; genus Argiope; species Argiope trifasciata. The sequence continues at coordinate 42,035 of JAPMOQ010020722.1, read as the reverse complement.
TACAAAGATAAAAAGCCTTGCATCATTGTTTAATAATCTCACATTGAACGCATCATCATTAAAATATTCACAGTAAACTCATATATTGTATATGCAGTTTAGTGCAATCGATTATGAGTTTCCAAAACACGTTTACAATGACGTCAAATGACCATGAATTACAATGCAAATGAGAGATATAATAACTTCTCGTTTTGGATATCATCATGCATATTGATTGCTGGTATAATGTTTATATTACGAGAGGTGATCCAAAAAAAATTTACAAGCAGCAGTATTTGGAAAGTAGAAATTGTGAATGGGAATATCGTTACCCAGAGTGGAGAGATACTGACTAGCTGTCTTAGATCGGTCGTTCGAGCGGATAATGTGTAGTACCGAGATCTGAAACATCTATACTTACAATAAAGCTCAATGTGTGTGTGTGTGTGTGCGTGTGTGTGTGTGTTGGCGCTCTACAGGCCAGACTGTTGGCCCTACAGCTAACAAATTTGATACATGTATACCTTGGAGGTTGCGAATGTGCACCTCGGAGCCCTTTTTTCGAATTTTTAATTAGAATTTGAATTAATTAAAATTTAAGCGAAATTTCGACGTTTTGCCGCTATAACTTCCAAAAATATTATTACCCAAACGTGCTTTTTATATCAATCTAAAGATAAAAAAATTAGCTTTCTAATGGAATCAGTTTTTTTAGTTTATAATGTAAGCTTCTATTTTTTGACGAATTTTTAAAGAAATATTTTAATCATGTTTTTAGCACGTGACTGGATAAAATAAAAGAATGCCGGAAGTTCGAATAAAAAAAACTATTATCGCAAAATAAATCAAAAGAAATGCAAATTTTAGCACGTGACTGGATATAATAAAATAAATATAAAATGTGATATTTTCTAAAAAAATAAATACAAAGCAAAGGATTGCAATATCTATATCATTAATTCCATAAATTAACTTTATTTAGAGTAAACTTGATTTAATTTAGACAGGATATGCATTGAAATCCCGACTTAATGGCATATTTTTATAATCGTTTGCAATATCTGTATCATTAATTCAATAATTTTTTTCCCTTTTTTGCTTTCTTTAAAAAACATGTTTAACATTTTGGCAATATCACCGAAAAAAACATTTTTTATATATTGGAAGCATAATCGATAAATTATTAGAGCATTAAACTCAAAAGTTCCGAAAAAAGTTACCGACTCTTTAACTACTAATAATTGAATCTTTTAACCTTAACTATTTCTTAAATTTTAGCTAATGACTATGTGATTTAATTGAAAATTTTAGAACGCATTACTCATGGCGAACCAGCTGGTCGCCAAAGGCGGCTAGGCACCTAATAATGTAAATGAGAGATTAGATTAATTCTTTAGATGCCATTATTAGGCGGCTAATAATGGCATCTAAAGAAGTGTTATCGCTCAGAAGTGCGAGCGATGATATGATTTCTGTGAACCACGAATGTGTCCTCATCGAACTTTCACAGACAAATCGTTGAAGTGCACAGGGGCAAAACAATGAGTAGACAGCAAGTGGCGGAATGGTGTCGTTCTTTTGAAATAGGCAGAGAGCAAATAGGAATCCTCAATATGGAAACCCTTAGGTGGGTGGTTTGGTTCCACTTCTCAAACAGCCAGTGACTGATTCCTTTTCCCGGCGTTTATCCAAAACAAGTTTTATATCAGACGGGGATGGTGCCAAGAAATGGCTCATTCAGCCGCCAGTAACAATCGGCCACAGCAGTCAACCACAGCAAATCCTGTCGATACTGCTACGTTCGGTGGTGGCGGGGTGGTTGGCTGTGTGCAAGAAGAAGTAATAATCAGCCAGGGACCTGATTATTACCAAGACTGGTTAAGCAAATTTGTTCAGAGGTATAATAAATGTTTCTACAGGTTTGGTGATTATGTACAGAAGTGACCGCCGCATATGTTTCTTAATTACCATTAGTATTCGATGTTTGTTGTTACTAAATTGTTTTTCCTTTTCTTTGTAAACTTTTTTTGGATCACCGTTCGTATTTCAACATATTAATGTAGCAGATCTCCCAAAATTAATGATTCAGATCTATGAATTTAAAACATTAAAGCATTTAAAAATAGATTAAAAGTGGTTAATAATATAATAACATAATTATCTATATTAAATTGCTAAATGAGCAATGTTTTATAATGTATTAACCTTACAATGTTTTTTGAGGGTCTCAAAAAATATTGCAAAAGAAGTCACTAAGTTTAAACTCCTAGTTGAATGGACAATTTTTAAACGAGATTTCTCCACATTTTCATTTTGGGTCTTTATTACATTTACCACTCTTCAGTCCTTCATTGATTCTGACTATTTTTCTTATCTGACGATGAAAATGGCCCCAGAGTAACTGTCAATGTATTAAGAGAGGAAATGACCCATCTTCAAAAAATACCTTCCATCATCATGCGAATAGTTATACAATGACACAAATAGAAACAGTAGAAAGACAATGCAAAATGCATGTTTTTGATAATATGATTCATAATAACATTTATATATACACATATTTTTCTCACTATTATTTACACATCTTCCAAAATATATACTAATGAGATAACTGACCAAGTCTCACTTGTCGAAAGCTTTCTTTCCTGTTTGAAAACAGGCAATAACTTATTATTATTCTTCTATTATGTAAGAATAACTGATTATAATACTGTGAGACTTTTACAATGGAATAGTCGGGTTATTAAAATTTTTTTAATTCAACAGATGGCGAAATTATTATTAAAATAAAAAAAATTACACTGAATTCACTTCAAAGTGGCGTCAATAATGTTAATGACCATATGATATCACTTAAAAATATATTTTTTATTTTAAGGTATGGAATATTTGAAACGATAAATTCAGACATTGAACACACACTCAAACTTAGAATCATTGGTACTGTGTGAAATGTGACAACCGAAATGTTTTGAAGAATTCGTGGCAATAATTGGAATATCATCTCGATATTCTTCTAGCTAGTAAGGGTGTTTCCATTGAAATATTATTAAACCATGTGATCTTGTTAAGCAATTCAATGACAATTAAACATTCCATGCATTAAATTAACTTTTGCTTTTCATTTCAAAACATGCACACGCGTATAGTGTCATTAGTTTATATGAAAATAAGATACTTTAAAATTCATTCTTTACAAAGAAAAAAAAGAAAAAAAAATTCCTCCGATATTAAAAACAGTACATGAATCTAAAAAAAACTACAGGCTTTGTTGAGAATAATATAACTCAGAACTGCTAAAAATGGATGGTAAGAAAATGCTTTTAGACTTCTCATAAAAATAATTATAAAAAAATGAGAAAAAAGTTAAAATATTCAAAAAAGTTAAGTTACATTATAATTTAATTTTCTTAATTAAATCTTAATTTTTAAAGATACAGTTAACGAATTTTTAATTTTCTTTAAATAATCTAAGAATTAAGGTTTCTTAGAGTAAAATGAGTAATTATATATGAAAAGGGTATTACCAATTGAAGGAAATGAACTTATTCTTATTAAACTATCGATTTTGAAATGTTTTTTCTGCTGTAAAAATTCCTTGGTATCTTAGTACCAATTTTTTCCTACTTTTATTAAAATTATACTAATGCTTAAACATTTTAAATATGACATTTTTCGATTATACGTTATACTGTTTATGCCTGTATCATAAAAATGACTAATTTTCTTATTTTTTTTTGCAACCTAAAAATTAATGTTAGTTTTTAAAGTTGCAAAATACACTAGCGATTCTTGCAAAAACTTTAAACAATGTTACAACTCGTCTTAATGATATAATTAAAACAAACAAATAAATCGTCTGCACTAACATATTTAACTTAAAATGAACAGCTTAGAATGACTTTGTTGATTTATATAAGATAATATAACGATAAATAATAAAACTACAAATTTTATGTCATAAAGCAATCTTTTCATTTTCTTCGAAATACGACAACTTATTCTTCTGATAGATGTTTCGAAATACTAAATTTAATATATTATTCAAAGATTATATTTTCGAAAATCGGCTTTATACATTTTTCATTTGGTTAGTAACAACGCCGAATTAAATTTTTATTTGCCTTTTATATTTATTGAATAAAACATATTGAACATCCAGAGTCAGAATTCAATTCTAGTATTATATTGTATCTTTTTTGACACTTATTTCTGAAATGTGGTAAGCGCGAGAAAGGTGACAGAATTTCAGAGCTCTTCGAATTCAGTGCCTCTCAAGAATAAAGTAATCATAAATTTTCGAGGATATTTTGAGAAATAGAATATGCTTCGAATGATACAATTCGGAATTTTTCACGATATTCAAGCTACTGGATGTCTTTTCGTCTACGTGAAAGAAATTGGTTCAGCTGGTCCACTTTCGTCATGAAGATGAATGTTGTCAAAGTATAATAATAAAATAGAATAACGCAATAAATGAATTTTTGAAAAGCAAAGTGTCAAGTTTGAAAAAAAAAACAATTAAAAAAGTGAAGGTGCTGTTAGAAAATTTTACATTTTTATGTATAATAAAAGTATTTTAGTATAATAAGAAAGAAAATAATATATAGATATAGAAGATAATGTATTTTAAATATGAAATAAAAGATTTAATGCTCTATACACTTTTCCATTTCATCATTCCCTTTTAAAGTATTAAAAAATGTTTAGAATAGTTGACTATTACATTAGAAGATTATTACATTCTTAAAATATTAATATTTCAAGAACTGTAAAGTAATAAATATAATAGAATATTACTTGCTCATATCGATATTTTAAATTTCATGTGTAGTTATTTTTTTCACAAGTATTGATTCTATTACTTTTTTAATATTTTGATTCATTTATTATAAAGAGATAATATTATATCTATAATTATTGTGAAAAGTTGATTATTATTTAACTATTCCCATTACTACGAACAGTTAGTTATAGATGCCAATATGCAAATTCTTTTTAGAGAAATTAAAGAATTAATAACATTTAAAAAAATATAAAGTAGAATAATTTTGATTATTTAACATGAGAAATTCCTTATTATTTATAATTTTTGTATTTCAATGTAATCTTGCATACATAGCATCCAGATCAGAAAATATTTACAGCGCATTTATCCATGATATGCTAAAATAAATCAAGCATTGGAAAAGGCGAATACAATTTACGCTTAATTAAATATGCATTCACTGCTGTCAAAATGTAGAAACTCCAGCTTTTATTCCTATGCTCTTGTCAAAATAAATGTGACATCATCGCATATGAAAAATAAAAATCGTTTGCATCAGAATACGAAATGTAATTCTGATGACAAATAATTAATGAGTTATTTGCAATTCATTTGGTGGTAATAATTGTTGGACATATTTTATGTATAAAGGATACCTTTTATGTTTAAAAACTATTTATACCTTTCATGTAACAATTTAGCAATCACTTAGCAATTTTATTTTTTGTTTGAAAGTTTTATGAAGTATTTGAGTAATTTACCATTAATTAATCTTTTTTGGCCAAATAGTTGGCAACATAGTCTATTCCAAAATAAATTATAAAAATGCTTAGAATAATTGATATTTAAATTTTAAGTTCTGATTTCTGAATAGAATATATGGCCAATTTCTACCGTAATGGGATTTACCATATGAATGAACAGAATTGAATTCTCTGTCTGTTATAAAGCTGATTATAACTTCATTGCGATCTAAATTTTTTCGGTAAGAAATTTATTTTCTTTATCAAAATGTTTTACTAACTTGTGTAAATGTTTTACTAACTTGTGTAAATGTTTTACTAACTAATGTTTACTTTTATATTGGACTCTTCTTTATGTTTATAATGCATTTAAAATAAATCAACATTTTTAATATTTAGAGAGAAAATTTTTGGTTATAATTTCTCTTTTCAGCAATATTTACTAGACAATAATTTAAAAATGACCGATATTTGTGTTAGCCTAATATGTAAACTTTTGTAATGTACTTAGCAGTTTAATCATGATTACAGCTTTAAATCGATTTCGTCTTATCAAAGAATTATTTTGGAGTTTGTAAAAACTCTGACATACCCTAAAATTACTAACTGGCTTTCAAGAGTAAATTAAGTAAATTAATTTTTTTTTAAATTGTCATAACTAATTCTTTTTTGCTGAATTAGAGCTGTAAATATTAATTAATGTTTTCAAAAAAAGAAAAAGAAACTTTTTTGCATTTTTAAAACTAGATAATGTTGCGAAAATATATTAAAGATATTAATAATTTAATTCGCAAATTAAATTTTTACTGTAAATAAACTGTTATACTTTTACTGTATTACTCATAATCTATAAAGTGATAAATAACCTCACATGCGTTATGTCAAATTTTTTAGTTTCTGTTAAAAATTTAGCAAGTAAATACAAAACAATTCATTTGATTTAAAAATTGCGTCACAGAAATTTTAGCTGAATAACTACAGTTTTTAGTCATTTTTTTTTGGATTTTTAAGAAGTAAATTATAGTTAAAAATTGAAAATTGGGATTAATTTTTCATAATAATTGTACCTATATATAATTTAAATATGTTTATATGGATTCATAAATGTAGGATTGGAAAAGAAAGAATTGTATAATTTAATTTTATCGATTGTTAATTTTACAAAAGGGAAGAAAAAAATCCTAATTTATTTCAAAATCATCCAATATCTTTAAGTCTTAGAATGAAACACTGCTAGTGAATTCTCCTACATGAATAATTTAACAGCAAGCAAAGATAAGAAAGTAATTACCAAACTTCGGAGTAATTTATGTTGAAAATCTCTACCTAATGAGTATCAAATTCTGTAATTTTTCAACGATATCTCAATTTCAAAGCGGAAAATACCCATTTTATTCCTTGCCGAAG
>JAPMOQ010020722.1:16152-28556 GCA_026543055.1 Argiope trifasciata | reverse complement strand
GCTGTGAAGCTCGGTTTACAAAAAATGCTAAATAATAAATTAATATTGAAGCCTTGTTAGCAAAAAATGTTAAATTTCAAATTCATATTTGGAAAAAAGATATTTTTTTTGTAATGTAAGGATGACTTATTTTAAAAATTTATTTTTGAATTGAAAAATTCACACCAAACAAAAGATGAAAATAAACATTTTCCGTGAAAAATGCGATTTTCATAAAAAATTAGAAGTTTTAAAACTATTAATTAAATAAATAATAATATTAAAATGTCTAATTTCATAGAATGTAAATGGAAACTTGTTTCAAGACAGAATATTTATAAATAGTTTTAGCACCAGAACTTAATTTAAATATGTTTCTATCATAGAAGTTAAACAATAAAATGAAATCATTCAAAATATTTAATGAACAGTGTATTTTGTATCAGAGGAATATAAAATGAATACACATGTTAATTTCATCTTAAAACAGATACATCCACACATTTCACTTAACGAATAGGCTTAGCATGAGAACGGGGAAACAATATAAAACACACAAAATCATGTTTTCTATTTCTACATTTAATTAAGATACACATTATAGAAAGCTCTCATAAAGTAATACATTCAATGACATGATTGACATAGTTTGTATATGGGAACGATATCACACAATCGTTTTAGTAAAATATGTTAAAATCCACACTAAGTCAGTCGGACATTATATATATATTTATAATAACGCTATATAATATGTATCCCGAATATATGCAATTATTATTAATATACAATATATAAATATGTATCCATATTACATTGAATCACACACGACACCAACCACAATTTGTGAAATGAACGCCGTTTACATTTTCCTGCGTTCTGATCGTTTATTGGCACATACATCAATTTATGAAACAGCATTTAAGATTAAGATTCTTAAAGAAATAGTTCACAGTTAGACAAACAACAGACATTTTAAAAGCTTTAGAGAGATAATTCACACTTGTCTATCGAAAGAACTGCCTCACACATGAAGTTTTATTTTCTATTCGCAAATATGTGAAGTAATGTACCAGAAATGTTATTTTCACCTTATGATCTCAATTTAAATACATTCATGTATTTCTTTTATTTCAGATAACTATTTGTAGCGATTCATTTTATATTAAATTTCAGGACAACAGGTGATATGAGACTGTCTGTCTAAAACATTTCTGATAGATAGAAAATATACATAATTCTCATAATCAGTTTTGGGAGAATACATTGATTTTATATGATAAATATTATATAATTATTGTGTTAAAATTACTATTTATGGATTTTCCATAATTCTTTTGTTCTCTAACAAGAAGTATAATTTGCCATATTTTCCCGTACCTTGCTTTTTGTAGATGGTTTAAAACATGGATTTTTCTAATCCAGTCTATAATGATAAATGAAATGGTCTATAGAATATTTCCTTAGAGATAGATCTTGGACATTTAGTGTTATGAAAAACACATATTAATATTGTTCCGTTGTAAACACATTTATACTTGAATTCTAGAAGTTGAAAGTCAGTATTCTTTATAATACTTCGATTAATATTATTCAAAGCATTCATTATATGAAGTTTAAATCAATGGCTTATATTGGGTCGACTTCTATAGAAGCAATGTATGGTAAAACTTTAGTTGCTTTATCTTTGAGAAATGCAGCATGGTTCATAAAATAAATACATATATAAATAATATGAATCTAAAATAAAATGGAACACTTGGTATTACCTTTTAAATATTCAAACTTAAAATGTATAATAAAGTTACATAATGTTAGTGATTAAATTGATTAAGAACTAATTATGTGGATAAAAAAAATTATATACCAGCTCCTGAATGCAATTTGGAGAATATTTTTATAACTTCTTAACAGTTTTATTTAATATTTTCTTATAAAATAATGCAAACTTTTAAATTAAGTTTAAACATATTGTGTCACCCAGAAATGAAAGATAGGACATGTTCTTTTATATAATATTTTATAACAGGAATTTTAGAATGCCAAAAATAGTCAAGGGGTTAAGTAGCATTATTATTTTGAACAGCTTATTAATTTTTAATATGTTTAAATTTAAAGATTTTTTTTATGTAATATCATAAAATTTGTATTTAATGTATTATCCGACCATTTAATAGGAACAGAAAACAATATAAATTTATTAAACCTACAGTTAACATAAAACTAATTTAAATATAATTTTAGGATTTCAAAATTCCTGTTAAATAATTAAGTATTATTTTTATTTTTTAAAAAGAAAATGTTTATAAGTTTTTTAAAAATTATTATATATATTAAAATATATTTTATCATTTTTAAGAAATTGAATCATGGTATCAGACATTTTAAGATACAAACAAAAATTATCAAAAAATGACGTAAGCATTTGCAGAGCGCATCTGTTAACATTTGCAAATATATACAAATAAACAGGAAAGAACACAAACAAAATTAATTTTTATAAAAAATGAAAATATGTTGATAATTTTAGCACCAATGAATATCTTTTATAAATCACTATTTCAAAATATAATTTCTAATTTTGAAGTTAGGTGACTGAAAAATGCAAAAGAAACTCTAAATCCTCTGAAACATAAAAACTAGGAAATTTTGATCGGTATTCCATTGAGCAATCACTCGTCTCAGATGGAATGTTTTCTTCAAATAAAAGAATAAATATTAGCATTTAAGTTACTGACTACCACTTTTTAAATCATATCACACCACTAAACATTAGAATAACATTTCTACAGCTAAAAAATTAGTTATTCCTAAACTTAAAATGGAAAATACATCGATGCAAAATATTCCGATATTCTCAAGTAGGTCCTTGAAGAAAGTTAAAAATTAATATTTAAGTACATATACTCAAATAACTCTTGTCTGAGATTACTGAGTAAATATATCATAAGTTTTCAAAAATCTTCATTGCTATTAGCCTTGTGCGTTGCAGTCCATGTTTTCAAAGATTGAGAGTGGTGGCGCTCTCATTGCAGTTGGCCATCACATGGTTTGATATCACAGTGTTGACGATGGTGAGGCCTCTTTTTGTCTCCATGCTGATTTCGGCACCTGATTCAGTGCTTCTTCTTTTAAATCTCTTTGGGATTTTCGCCAATATAGCTTCACGTATCTAGCGAAGAAACAAAAATTCTGAATTAAAATAGTATAATGGGGTATGTTATCAATTATACAAATTTTTCTCTTGGCTTGTTATAGCTCAATCAAAAGACAAAGTTTACTATTATGAAAACTGTGCAAAACCAAATTTCCAAATGCGTGGTAACCCTGGACTTAGTTAAACAATAAATAATTAAAAATAAATGTTTCTTATAGTTTTAACTGAAAAGAAGACATTCAACAAGGCATTTTTTTTCACGATAAAGGATTTTAAATAGCATTAAGCTTATGTAAATTTAACCAAGTTAGAAAACTGTGTGCAAATTTATACAAAAAAGAAGAATAAATCTGTTAGGCTTAATCTTTTTCCCTCCTCGATTAATTTTTTTCAATAATTAGTTTTTCGTCCATATTTTTTGAACCAAATTTTGTATTATTTCATCTGAAGTATTAGTTTGGCTTTATTCTATATAGAAACCTTTATATAATGAAGGGATATGTTTGATATGTGATAATTGATTAGTTTGAGATTGGTTTTCCCAAAACATTCTCAAATAATCCCTAATATAGGTATTCTTTCCCAGCTCCAACAAAATTCGTGGAAACAAAAAAGACAGAGAACACTTAGTATAACATGGGCCTACAAAAAGTTTTGAAATATTATCCTTTGGCGTGAATTTAATATTTTTACAGTATCTAGTAAGTGATCCTTGTCAAATATTTTGGCGATTAGTCCCAGGGATGCGGTTAATAGTATCTGAAAATCAAATTTATATTTACGTGTCTAAATACGTTTTTATCAATATATCGAATGAAAAATTTGTCACAAAATTATTTTTGTAGCTCCAAAATTTCATACAAAATTTGATATGTTTAAGCCATTATGTTCTTGAGTTATCGGGCTTACATACTTTTGAAAGTACAGACCGACACACAGTCAGCCACTCATTGGAGGTGATTCAAAATTTGATAGATGTTTATACTATAGATGTTAAATCTGAGCATTGAATTTTATCTATCTTTCTCCATTTTGTGGTTACTGTGTTAATATATAGACAGATAAGTACATCTTTAAACAGACTTGGCTCAAAAATTGATAGAAATCTTCAAATTTGGTGTGTAAAGAGCATATAGAAATGTTATTTAAATATTTCAAAGCATTTTTTAGTTTTCTTTGTTATAAATAGACAGACAGACGAATATGATGGTAAAAATGTGTTTTCAATTTCAGGGCGGCCTAAAACATAGAGATTCATCAAAATCTTAGGTTTGAATTTTTCGACAGTTACAATACTTTCTATATACTTCTTATACAAGAAATTAAAAAGGTAATGAACTTGCTAAAAATATTTAATTGTTAATACATGGCACATTGAGACCTAGTTGATCAAAGGGGGAGATTTTAAACGTCTTGATTTTCATAATTACAGTTTGGAGCTAAACACAGAATAAACTAATTAGCCTCAGTGTGTAAGAAAGTCGAAATGCAAGTATTCTTGATTTGGAAACACAGATATTTTTTCGGCTTGAATGCATTTTTAAATTATGATTTAACATGCTCACATGATTTTTCGTACCTTCACAGTTTTTAAAGTTCATGAAATTCTTTTGAAAAGAAGTAACTGCTATTTAAAAATGTTTTACATCTGTCGTCAAAATATGGCTTTTTGATAGTTTTGTGTGATTCAAATTATATGAAATGCTTTTTAAAACATTAACTGCATTACATTTACTATCTCAGATCTTACATTTCTTTTATGCTTTCATTTTTGCATATTTATTTAATTTATTCAACTCACATATCCGTAGCAGAACTACGCGATTAAACTCACATCCTATAGACAAGAAAAGGAAACATGAAGGAATAAATAACAAACTGTCATCTCAAATGGTAAGTAATTAAAGTTTTGATGAGAATAGGAAATAAGTATTTTATGCTGAAGGAAGTCTTTTGTTACCTATTAATTAGAAATTTGGGCAATAATTTTGCATTCTCAAAACGTCAAAATGGGAAAGAAGTATTTAAGCAAGCTTTCAGAAACATTCTTCAAGCAATACCGTGGGGAATCTCCCGAGTCCGTTGAATTTTAAAAGTAGAGAATTGATTTTTGCATTGCAATTACTGAAAACAGTTATAAAGTAACATTAAAGATCATTTTTGAATCTAACTTTTATTCAAGAGTTCTGAATTAAGTATTATGAATTTTAATTATCATTTAAAATGATTTCTAATCAATTTTAGAAAGCAATATATTTTTTTCGATCAATGAATTTAAAGATGAAAATGATCATAAGAAGCAATTTATTTTTCAATTAATTTTTTTTGGTAATGTCTGATATCTAACGTTACAATGGTTCAATCCTTCTTGAGTAGGAAACAAGGTTTGTTTAAAAAACTAACATGAAAATAACAACAATCATCAATTAGTTAACAAATCAAGTTTAATTCAAAAATCCGTAAATTGCTTTTAAAAATAAAATAAAAATATAATAAAATTGTTGGTAGAAATTTTAAATCTTTTCCGACATGCAAATTTTTTCCTGCTATATTTGCATGCCTACTTTAAAGTCATCTATGTAAAAATAATTTATTTGAAAGATAGTGTGAATAACAATGAAGATAATTTTAAAGCTAAAACAATTTATAATAGATTTTTTTTTTATAATTGAAAATAATTTTTTAAGGATAGGATATTTGTTCAAAAATTGAGTTTGGGATATTTGCTATAACGGTAATCGATTTATAGGGTGTTTATTCTTTACATATATTAAAATTATTATAAATATTAAACCACAATGACCAGACAGTTCAGAGTAAATTTCAGTCAAATTTTTGACATAATTTATAAGCAGAACAAACTATTACCATCATTCAGCCGTCAAACATTGTGGCTGATCAGGAACTTCTTTAATTATCGTGGTATCAGAGTTCGATTACAGATTAAAAATATTTTTTTCAAATTAAATTAACTTTTTACAAATCACTTTAATTAATATACTACTCCTTTTTTACTCAAAAATAAATATTTATTCCCCTATTTCTTGAATTACAGTATAATGGCAAACTTAACTTTATTTACTTATAAATGCGATTGAATAGTAAAATATAAACATAGCTTTAATGGTACTGTTGTCAGTAATGGCCACTGTACAAACCCACTGGCCGAATGTTGTCTGCGATTTAAACTTAATTTTGGGTCCCTTGTTTTTTCAGTTGCGCCAATTAGGACTAAGAGTACGACATAGCTACTTCATGCTTCATATTCGCTTGCAAACCCTCTTTTACAGGGAGGCGCATTCACACTACTCACAGATGTGCCCGTAGCGGAACTCGAACTTCGGAAGGCCAGATCACGGGTAAGACACACGCTACCCTTATACCTGGGCGCCGTCTAGCTTTAAGGGTTATTAATATTTTAAATTATTATTTTAATATTAAAAGTTTGAATTTTTTTTATTTGTAACGATGAAAATTACGTGTGCTTACATTATGAAATTACGTTCATTAAACATATTTGTAAACTTTCCTGACTTTAACAATCGAAAAGAAAACAGAAGCTTATAAATTATCGGATGTATCGGCAGATGGCAGAAAATCAGTGATTTGAGATGGGTTGGATTCTAGACGAGCGCGCCTTTTTCGAATTAATTAATAATTAATGGAATTCAGTATACAGCTTTGAATAATAAGAATCGGTGTTAATAATTTAACTATGAAAGAGAACATAGGTTCATAGTTCAAATTCAAATTAGGGTAAAGAATATACACTTTTTTGTTAAACGCAAGCATTTATTTGTATATCTAGCTTACGTATCTACTTGAGAACTAAAAAACTATATGAAGAACTATTAACATATTAGCAAAATTCCGTAAGAAATTTGTAAAATAACTGAAAAGGGATATGTTGTCCTTACTAACAAACTTTTCCAAAATAAATTTGGATGTGATTTACTCGATCATATGCACATATATTGGTCCCTTCTGTGTAATCTAATTTTTCTTGATAACTATTTTTAAGAGAGCAAAGTCTCTAAAGGAACTAAATCTAAAAAGATATGTTTTAGAAAATGCGGTTTTAAACTTTTAAACATGCCCCTCCCCCCAGAATCCGGAAATGTAGTTTGAACCTTTGTATTATAGAAAAATGTTATAGCTTCTTTTCTGCAAAAATGCGAAAAGGACTAAGATCCATCTTTTACACATAAATTCGTATTCAAATAACGATTTACATTAGTTAAGAAAAATGTTGTTAATCAATTTACTCAAAAAAGTGTTTCCACAAAAAATATTGGAGTAACATCATTTTTTTTTTCAAATGATTGTCACAAGTAGATGAAAGAAAATCTTGCCACGTTGAAGCCATTTGATATATGCTCAGAATTTTCTCACTTCGATTTTACTTTTTATTCACTTTTTAAGTTTAACACTCATATATATTTAAGTTACAAAATTATCATCGGAATGGTACTTACTAAGATTAAATTATTTTCTATTCGGTTGAAAAAATAATTAAAATTTTTTGCAGTTTTATATTTTATGAAAAGTCTCCTGCCCTTTCATTAAAAATATTGTATGTAAATAAAAAACAAAATTGAAAAAAGAATGCCAGAATAAATGAATGATGTAGGTGAATGTAAACTTTTTGTTATGTACTCTCATCTATAATGGAAATGGTGAAAATCATCTTGACTCAGGAACATGAAATAAATTAAATTATTTATTTTTTATGTTTTTCAGCATGGATTGATGTAAAAAGTACTCAACTTGATTTGAACTAGAATTCTTGAAAGATGAAAAATTCGGAACCCAGTTATTATAAGATGAAAAAAAGCGATAGTCTTTCTGTTTTCTGCAAGTTTCACTGAATTTCCGTTTTATGTTTAAATTGTCCATCCATCACAACTGAAATCATGCATATTACTTTTTTTAGGTATAAATAAACCTTGCTAAATTTTTTAGGATATAATTTATGTCATCAATTTAGATCATGTCAACATGTAGGGATAAAACGAACAAAATCAATAGGAAAATTATGGTATATTTAAAATTTGAACGAAAAGTTTGTCTATTGAAGACCCACGGCAATTCAATTGATTTAGAAATAAATAGCTATATAAAAAAATTCATTCATTACCCTATAGGTTAATGAATGAATAGGTTAAGTGAAAGACGCTGTCAACTACAATATAAATAAATTTTTCACAGAGAAAAAGGTACACAATTATGCAAACTGCGTAGCATCTTAAAGGTTATAGTTTTCTTGCGTGATGCTCTGATGAAATAATACAATGCCACAAAAGCAGATTACGCTATGGATTTTAAAACTAAATCCAGGTGATGCAGTCAAGAAGTGAGTACTAATTAAAGCAGTAACAATAATAATCAATAATCAATAATTTTAGTAAAAATATTTGTAATAATTCCAAAATCATCGTAAAATAATTGCATTTCGGTCGATTATTTTCATATTCTTCAGAATAATAATAATTATTTCAGCTCCGAATTGAAACCATATGCATTTTTGGAAGCATCTTTTTAAATCGTAAGTAAAGCTATTTCTCTCACCCATTGGAATTGAAAAAAAAATTTTTTTAATATTAATAATATGGAGCAAACAGAAATGTAAACAAGTAACACAACTTTTTTTAAATTCAATTCTTAATTAGGGTAACAAATGAAAATTACTTTTTACTTTTTATTGAATAATTAGCAAAAAATTGCCAAAATTATTGATTTTCACAAGAATTGCACTTGCATTCTTCATCTTCACGTGATAAATACTGAAATCCTTACATTTCACCGACTAAGCTACTGGTGATTACAATTTTCATAACAAACTGCTTAAACTCGATTTAAAGTATTAAAAATTAATTACATTTATTTATTTAATTAATATTTAAAAAAATCTGTATTAACATCGAGTGTCTTTCCCTACAAGTTTAAAAATGTATTTGAACTTGTGTAGAGGAATTTAAAGAAAGACGTGATTTATTTTTGAATTTAAGATATAAAAATAGTAGTCAGGGGATTTAAAATGTATGCATATTATTCCAAAAAAGAAACTGTAACAATCAAGCTGCAAAGTTTGATGATTTTCTATGTTTGAGACTTTTTTGATTTTAAATATAAAATTTTGGAAATATGTTTGCCTGTTAATTCTATGAACTAGAGGAATAAAAATTAGATCATATTCCTTACACTAAATTTATAGATTTTTTTCAAATGTGGAATCTAGATTTTCATATACATAACATCTGTTTGGCTATTTGAGTACAAACGAACATGAAAACTAGAAATTAACCTTCACCGCCCACATAAATACTAATTGGTTCGTAGATATAGCGAGTGAAGGTCATTCAAATTTTAAATCTATTAGTGGAGGAATTGAAAATCTGCCGATATACGAATTTATATGCACGAAAATGGCATAACTCATATAACAGATATAGAACCCAATCTTAGCATCTAAAATGTAGAGTTTAGCAATCTAGAACCAAATTTGCCAAATGATTAAGATCTGTAGGTTCGTACTTTTACATGAATGCAAATGCGATATCTCGGAAATCCAATGAGTTAACTAAATGAAATATAGTATTTTGTGAAATATAAATGATAAAAAGCCTCACCTATAATGTATTTATGTTTTTCTATTCTACAAAGCAAAAATTTTTCATGTGCAATGTTTCTGAGAATTAAAATTAGAGCTCTCCAGGCATTTACGAAATTACTTAAAATCCAAATTGTATATGGGTTCTTGAAAAGGAAATAATGCATTTATTAAAGAGTATGCGATAGAGTTTGGGGGAAACCATGGCCTCTGGTTTGGTTTCATAGCATGGGAATTGAGAAATTGAAAACAGTATGTGTTTCGGAAAATATCACGCAGTGTCGAACAATTTGGAAGAACTGACCTTTGATTAACAATTTCTATGCAAACATATTTTAAATTTCATTCATCTAGCTTCGTGAACTTATGAATGATCTCGTTCATACTAACATAGATATAATTAAAAATATAGTTTTTCCTGAACCAGAGGAATTAAAATATCGAAATTAATTAAAATCTGTAGTGCACAGAAAAAGCGAATACATTTTCAATATGTAATTCCTAACACATTTCCCTTATGTAACAAGAAAGAAGAAAAAAGGATTCACTTCCGAAAAAAATCCGAAATACAATAAGGAATGAAAGCTATAAATTCAAATATATTAATAATGGTTTTACTTAAAAATGCATTAGATAATCCACCTACATAAAAGCACATTCAATGTTTTAAAGAAATTATTAAGTAATTTATTTTAATTAAAATGACTTCCAAAATTTTTTAGGATTTTTTTTTTGTAAAAAGAAAACATAATCACGGCAGCATAATCATCGACGCGTAAGAATCTTCAAATAGCTTTTTAATAACGAGGCTTGAATTTTGATACTCGACATCTTTGTAATTTCTTGTCTTTTCCTCCACTAATGGGGTGTTAAATGAAGTTCTTAGCAATTTTACTTGGGTGGTTAAGGCTTTATGTATAGTTTTAATGGAACAGAGAAAGGTGTACTGTCATTAAAGTCTCGTTTTCCAAACTTATTGCGAAGTTTAAAAAAGTAGATCAATTTTGAAGCATTTAAGTGGAGTTTCGCTCGATTTCTTTTTCTAAAAATAGCATAGAAATGAGCTAGGAATTAGGTTTTATAAATATTTACTTTTTACTAGAAATAGAAGCAACAAATAAACTGTAGATAACATTATCATATTTTTTAAAAATAAAAAGTATCTTTTTCTCAATAAGATCTCTGAAATTCCTTTATAGAGTAAGTATATTGAGCTTAAAATTTTAAATATTGCTATTTTAAAAATCTTTTCAAGTATTTAAAGCAGGCTATCTGAAATTTTTATGGTAAAAACTATTCAATATAATTTTGGGAGTTCTGACTGAAGATGAAGATTTCCTTTCCACAGCAAAAGTGACTAATTTCAAAAATCACATACAGAGAGCCTGCTTATACGGAACATATTATAGGAACTAATAATATATTCTTTTAATTCGAAAAAGCATGTTCCATGATAATCAGCATTATTTGCTACCACCAGTAATAATAAAAGTAATAGCAAATGTTTGAGAGCTGTGTATGAGTAGGGGTGTTGTATGCACTGTTTGACCTCATTAAATTCCGATAGACATCTTGTAGAATAGCAGTAGACCTAGACTTTGAGTATTATCACATTTAATATGTTTTGCTTTCATTAAACGGTCATGTATTTCACATGAATGTTTGAAATCACACGTTGTCAGACAAAAACTCAACATCCGTATCAACGATAATACTTCTATAATTCCTCAGTAAAGGGATATTTGGCATTACGGAACTCTCTTCATCACAGAGAAATGTTTACTGAAAGTGGGAGAATGACGAAAAACACACACACTAAAAACGGTTTAATCTCAATGATTCAGGATTCTGAATCCTGAAAGAGATACAGAATCTGTAGTTCTAGAGGAGGATATTTTGATGTGATAAAGATATTAATTGAAGTTATAAGACGAATCTACTGCGCAAAGTATCGATGTCAAGAAATGGTATTAAAATTGTCATGCCAGCCAAGCCCAATGTCTGTATCAGTAATCAGATGGAATGGGCCAATCACTCATCTACCGATTCTTCTCCGTAACTACAGAAGCTCCAAGCACGAAGAACGAGTTACCTTCTCTAGAAATGATTTCGGCAGACTATGCGTGCTGTGTTCAGATGGCTTTCTTTGCCTAGCCAATATACCCGAGATATGGAGACCAGTTAGGAAAAAATTAAATAAGTTTATTCCAGGAGGAGTTTACTCGAAACGGAGAATGATATATTTTAATCAGCATTACGTTTCAATTTCAGATCAACAAAGGAATTATATAAAGAAGGAGATCGAATTTGATTATCAACCCAATTCGACACCAGAGGTTTTATTCCATAGTTATAATAATGTTGGGAAGATCCGAGTGCAATTATTGAGAAGCTGAATATTTCATTATTAAGAATTTGAAAGTCGCTAATTGCCAAGTTTAAAGTCACTGTTGACAAACGATGAAGATTCGTCTTCACCTTTATCCTGAAATGATTGCAAGAGTTGTGTAATTTTTGAAGAAGGAAATAATAACCCTAGGAAGAAAACAGTTTAATAACTACAGATTATAAAGGCGTAATGCTTGGTGATTGTCTTATGAAAACTGAACTCTGACTTGTTTCAGAAATACAAGGTTTAGAGGCTTGGCGAAGCTTTGT
>JAPMOQ010020716.1:0-10764 GCA_026543055.1 Argiope trifasciata | reverse complement strand
TTAGCTTCGATACCTGTTTTCTCCGAGCGGAGCTCGGTCACCCGCTGATTTGTTATTATTTGATAAAATTGAGCACATTTAAAGACTGATCTAAATTTGTATTCACATTGTAGTGGAATTGAATGTTTCAGAATATCAAATAATCAAATCAGATATTCTGGGAAATTTATTTAAAAATGTTAACCTCTCCGTAACGCAAAAATATTTATAACAAATTGTATGCAAACAAATCACATGCTAGATTCAATATATATAAATATGGAAACTTGAATTTTAATAGGAAATAATTAACGAAGACATAACAATTCTGGAGGAGTTTTGCAACAGATATATAATATTCATTTATGTTACATATTTCAAATACATGATATATAATTGGTTCTTGAGTTGCAGGTGGAGATATTTAATTCATCAGATATTTTATGTAGTTTCCAATGAATTCTACACTAGTCACTGAAGACATAAAACTGTTTAACATTGAGTATGTCTTGTTATCTAGCACACCAACTTGAGCGTCATGTTAACATATCTGAATTTTCAAAAGACTTTAATAGATCATTAAATAGCTTCGAATACATATTCGCTGACTCTAATATTCTTAGCAACGATATGGGCCAATAAGGATATCATGAATTCTGTAATAATGCTAGTTGCAGATAGACACACACAATAGAACGGAGATGTAAATTATGAAATTGCGGCCAATATTTGTGACTTTAATTCGTATAGAATGTATCTTTTAAGTATGATTAACTGAGGAAAATATTTACTGTCAACATTAAGTAACTCTGGCGGATTCTGAATGCATTTTATCTGAGAATATTTGAAATTTTAATATTTATAATTGCATTTTTACGCTATTTGAAAAGCTTCGAAAATAATTCACTATATAACTATATGACATCTTTATCCTTTATTTTTTAGGTTTCTGCAAATGCAAACTGAAGATAAGGAATGAAAAGGTAAGAAAATTTTCTAAATCATGAAAGCCTTGGAAATAAATGAGTAAAATATACTAATTATTTTTTCATGCATTTTTAACGTATTAATTACAATTATTGCTATTAAATTTACTTTGAAATCTATTTAAATGAATTGAAATTATGGTTAAATATCTACTACTAATTAATATAATGACTGTAAAAATTAATTAATTTTAAAAAGTTTTTTTTCCTTTTCTATACACATATATTCTGAAACGATTTTCCGAAATAGGATGGTTATAATATATTTAAATATGGCATAAGAAAGATAAATAAGTCTTTGAGAATATCAGAGAGACTATTGAAAAAACACAATTTCTGTTTGAACTGTGAATGGAAAAGAATGAATATGTCAGGGGGTGGGAGGGAAACAGATTTTAATAATTGCTTGTGCTGCAGCTCTAAAAGTATATTTTTAAAGCTCCTAGATGAAAGCTAGATTTTTTATAATGACCATGACTGTATCACAGCACATTCATAAAGAAATATCAGCATGTATAGTTTTGGTGGTCCAAATAAAGTTTACAAGCAAAGGGAAAATGTTGTATTAACACTGTATACAGGGTACTAGTGCAATTAAGTGGCATGTGTGGTGGTCCTTTCTTTACATAATCATCAAACCTGTTCAGGCATTTATTGCCCTGCTGGGCCAATTTGTTTAACTCTTCTTGGTAATAAACATGTATATTGAGCCATTTTGGAACTTCACCATCTGATATGAACTTTGTTTCTGATAAATATTTTTTCAATGCCGGGGAAAGGAAATATTCACTGGGAGAAAAATCAGGGCTATATGGGAGGTGGCTGCAGACCTCCACCCAAATGTTTCCAGCACTCTCTCAGCCCGCTTCAGAAGAACGACACCATTTTATCACTTATAACTCATTGTTTTGCCCCCCGTACACTTCAAAGATTTTTCTGTGAATGTTCGATAGGGGCATGTTCTTGTTCCATTGCGTATCACTGCTCGACTTCTGTACAAACCCACTTCTCTAGACACCTTGCCATTACTGTCACTGTTTCAGGTCTCGGTATTCACACTATCTGCTCGAACGACTAGCTTAGACAATTGGCATGATCTGTCTCCCCACAGGGTAACAATATTCCCATCCACAATTTCTACTTTCCCAATACTGATGCTTGTAAACTTTTTTTCTTCACCTCTCGTATATTTTTAAAGTTTGTAGATGGAAGTTAGATTTTTTTATAATCTCTATGGCGTCATAGCATCGCCTTCACAGCGAAATATACGCATGCATAGTCATGTGTACTGCAACAATAGTAAATTCTTCAAAATAACTTCTTACAAAAGAGAAAAGAAAGAAAAAGGAATTAACAAAATGAATTACAATTGTCAACAGATTCTGAAGAAGAAAACTGATTTTGTTGTAAGTTGGAAATACACAAGCGCCAAGTCTCATTCCTGCATTATTTTATGAAATATACATTATATTATGGAATATTACCATAATACGTATTTATAAAAACGCATCACATACTGAACAGTGGTAAGATGCATTTTTATGTAGATATTTTACAATTTATATATTTGCAAAACCATCCTATTGAGCGATGCACTATAGTCAAGAAGAAAGGAGTAGAAAAATTAATGCTGAAATCTTTATTTAATAAAATATTTTATGGATATTAAATATTATTGAATAGGAAATATTCTGTAAGAGGATGAAATCTGTGATTTAAATGCTCAAAGATTATGGCTAGTTCTGCACCATCCAATTTTAATAACTGTAGCTAGCTCTATTTTAATTGTCTTATGATTGTATAAGATTAAATAAACTTGAAATTACTATTGTCTATATCATTAAATTGGATTATTTAATGATATAGACAAATGTTCTTATAAGGTATGCCATTCTGAAAAAGTCAAAATACAAATTAATTTCAACTGCAAGAGGATTTATTTGACTTGTAGTAATTACCTTCATTATTTTGATCGGATGGAAAACGATTTTGACAAATTTTCGAGATAAACATAAAAGCACATTTTAAAGGCTAATGTTTCAAAAATATTTTGAAAATTACTTGAAGTAGTGAAGTGCATTAATAATTAATATATAAAAATAACAATAATTTATTTTCTTAACGCATGCCATACCTCTGCAGTTAATTGCACATAATTTTCATTTAATGAAAAAAAGTAATAATTTAAAAATGGTTTTAACGAATTATTGTTCTTAGTCTTAATTTTGATCATAATATACAGCAAATATTTGTATAATAATAATATAATAGTACAGCAAATATTTGCCTTAATGTGTTGGATATAAAAATTTAAAATTATATTGAAAATTGATATTGAAGAAACTGATACATAAAATAATTGAAGACAGCATCATTCACTCGTATGTCATCCCTGAATGCTAATGGAGAAAGAAATAAAATTCATGGATTCTATAGAAAGTAGCTGGAATTCTTTTACAGTCTCTTACTAGTCGACTATTTCGTAATGCAACTTATTGCAAAACACAGCAAAATTTTAATAATTAAATATTTTTAGTTTTAAAAGTGCTGAGAATAAGTCCAAAGTTTGAAAAATATCATGTAGAATGTCAATTTTAAAAGTAAAAATGACATTCTGCATGATATTTTCCAAACACATTTTCCTGTTTTAGTGTAAAAACACTACTGCAAAATTCCTTCTAATAAAGGTATGCTAATATAAAACAGTCAATCAGGAAATTGTATATTTGAAATGAAATCTATTTAATCTAGCAACGTAAAAATGACATTATTTAATGGATTACATAAACTAATTAAAAACATTGTCAGTAAAGATAAAATACTTACTAAAATGACAGAAGACAATGTTTCTTTAAAAACTGTTTCACTGAATTTGTTTCTGGAAAAAAAACAGTCATAAAGAAAAACATGAATTTTTTTATAAAAAATTTAAAAATAATTATAATCTACTTCTAATAAATTCATAAAACACATCCAATTACTTTAATAGTCTACATAATAATATATAAAGGAAATATAAAATAAAAATTTGAAACTCTTATCATTTTCGATTGGCTCAAAGCCATATATTTAAATTCAGACAGACTAAATATTTTCCATTATATATTTCATTAGTAATTCTGTCTTATGTCTATTGTAAGAAAGTATGTTATTTTAAAATAATTATTTGTTGATAAGTTTTAATTGGAATATTTAATTAGTTTAGAAATTAGAAGCAATGTATACAATTCTTTCAATATTTGAACTCATAAGTTATGATTAGATGGGGAAATAATAACAAACCTAGAAAAGAAATTACAAAAAGTGAAAACAGGGTTTACCTAACTAAGGTATTATTTCACTGTGTTATTACAATTCACGATCTATTATTTGACATGTTTCTTAATTAGGAAATTAATTCTTGTTTCCAATGTTGGAGTTAATTAATTATTTTCTCAAGATTGTGTAACAGTTGGTAACAAGAATTGGTGGAATGGTTTTCTAATTATTTAATTATGGAAATGATTCTATGCATTTTTGTTCGCTGTATATTATTATTTTCTTACATATTTTGTGAAGATTCACTTTTATGCTCTTTGAACAAACATTATAAAACTTTTTGATTGTTTCAGATTTAAAATTAGTAATATTATCGAGCTAAAATGAAACATCTTTGCTTAAATTAATAACAAACATAAGTAATAAGAAAAAATACTAAGCAGTATTGGATTAAAAAATTTTATAAATGAAACGAAAGTTGATTTTGTATAATATTATACAAAAATTATATTAAGTATCTTCAGAAAATACATAATTCATTTAATCATAAATTGTTTATTTCTAAACATGTTTTTCTTTTCCTGATAGGCAATAAGGGATGAAAACCTAAAGCTAGCTTAGTTTAGAAATAAGATGGTGATATAACGAAATATGCAAATGCGATAAACTTATATTTAATGTAATATATAATTTATATTTATATTAAATTTATATTTATAATTTATATTAAAATGATAAACTTAATATTTACTAAGAGCTTTATTTATTTTATTATTCTAAAGCTGAAACTTATTGTCTATATGTCCAGTTTAAAACTGTGAAATTTCCAAAAACGTCATTTGATGACGTTAATATACTGAGAAACTACTTCAGGAATACTTCTTTTTATGTTGCATCAATAATAAAAAATATCAGCGATTTCAAATAAATACGTTTAAAAGATAAAAGAAATAAAAGTTTTAATCTGTTTTAAAAATTAAGGAATTTCAATTATTATTTGTCTTATGCTTTTATTAATCTGTTATATAAATTTTTATGTGAATCTTATATTTAAGTTGAATTGGAATTTCACTTCTTAGACAGTATTTGTTTAAGATGCAATTCTTATTGTTTTAACATTCCTTTTATATGGTATTCTCTTATATAATTAGATTTGAAAATAATTACTAATATAGGTAAGAATATTAATTTTTTATTTCACATTTTTAAATACACGTCTTACTGAATTTAATTAATTACAGAGACTGATGTAATGCACCATAGTAATTAATTTAATGAAAAAGAAAAAAATCAGTTCAGTATTAAAATAATTAGCCTTTTTAAATATTCTTTATTCTTGAATTTTTTACAAACAAATCAGAAAGTTGGTTAAGCTACGGTAATATATGGTTATTACAAATTACATTTCAATTAAAGTTTGTCAAGAAATTTTCTAGAAATAGGTATAATTGTTTCGTGAATACCATGTCTATCAAAGTAATAAGATTATAAATTGTATTAGATGCTGAATGCTATTAAATAAAAACATGTTGCCACTTAACATTTATATTCTACAATACACCACATACACATACACATATATACATACATATATACCGGTAACTAATAGATATAAAGTTATATATAATAGTATATAATTAATATATAGATAAATATAGGTTACTAATTTGGCACATTATACATGGTGTTTTAATGAACCAGTTTAGATGAGTACCCAGCCTGCGTCCTGGCTTATATTATATGTGTGTGTACATCGTCGATAAAGAACGCTTACGACAACTTTCTGATAAACGGCGTTTTTTACCTGACTGCTATGTATACTTGATTATTTCTAATAATTTTGTAGTTATTAAGTTATAAACCATTTGAAAATAAATTATAATACCTATTAAAATTATTCAAAATAATGTAAGTATTTATATCTAATTTTGCTGACTCCAATCAGATCTCTGTAAAGCATTATTGAAATCGTAGAAAGAAATTGGATTCGTTATTTGATTTTTTAAAAAGTGCATCTGTCCATTCTATCATTACATTATGGCAAAACATTTTTAAAGTTACAAAAGCTTAATAAAAGTGGCAATAAATGAGTTATGCAAATCTCTTCATGTACAAAGTTAATATCAAAGTTTGTCACTGAAAAACAGTTACATATTTAAGGCGAACTAGTATTAGGTATGGGCTTACCCTCATAAAATAGTTGATGCTTAGGAAAGGACATTGGTTTATAACAAAAAAAATGTTAGATCTGTATACACAGAATAACTGATCGGAAAAATCCATTATTTTCGATAATTTGTACATAGTAGAATAAATTTATATTAATAAAGAATAATATTGAATAAACGAAGATGTGGACAGATGTTATTACTCTGAATAATGATGATATGCATCACCCTGCAGTGATCATTTAAAAAATTGAGTTTACAATGATATTTTTTGAAATTAAACAGGGATCCTTTATAAATATCTATTAAATGACGTAAAAATATATTTGCCTCTTTTCATTCCCTAACTAATAATATCATTAGGCAATAACTTATATTTTCGTGATAAAATCTTGAAAATGTATAAAAAGTCTTTATAGAATTATCAAATATATTAATAATTACTTTTCAGAAAAACTAAATTAAAGTGTTATTCATTTTCTCAATCATCACACTCATATTGAGTTCCTTAAGGTAGTACGTTTCGTAAGATAAAATGAATGAAATATAAGCCCAAGAATATATAGTAAGTAGAATGAAATATATAGCCCAAGAAGAAAAGTACATAAAGTAGCCTGTAGTTTTAGAATTAAAATGAAATAGACAACAAAAAATATAAAAGCAGCTTTGTGAATTCCAATTCCTTATAATTCCATAAAGAACAACAATATTACATCCTCCATTTGTTCCTTTTTCCTGTGCGTGTCCTGTGTTTTCAGTGCTGAAACATTTCGTTTCGTTGCTTTTATTGACTTGCAACACTATATTCTTAACTGCACAGAAGAAACATTAAGTACCAAATTCTTCTGTATACTGTCAATTCTTCATAAACTTCCTTAGAAGCATTTCTTTTATTAAATCAAAAATTTAAAAATATAACACTCAAAGCTATTTAAACTGATAATATCATAAACATGCCTTATAAATAAATTTCGGTTTATTAGTTAACTTTGATATTTCGATATACTTCATTAAATTAGGCAAACAATTATGATAAATACACAATCTTATACAAAGAATAAAATATTATGCATTATCATGCATTAATCATACGTCATAATTACATATTTAAGTAACAATTTAAATATGTTAAGTTAAATACTCAATAAAATGTTGCATTTGATTAAAAATATTCTTTTTTTCTTGAATTTATTTAAATGTGATTATGGAACACAAGAGTGTAAATTTTATTTAACACTTCCACAAATATTCAAATCCCTATAGTTGCTATAACCCATCAACACGTGAATCCAACCGACTAGTTCAAATTTAAATTTTCTGTCCTTGAAGAATATGCAATTTTAAAGACATGAATATTTGGAATTTAAATTTATAATTTATTCTAAAAAATTCAGAAAATAGATATTGTAAATACTTTAATATTTATCAAAAAATGGCAAATGAAGATTTTTAAGTGAAATTGTAAAAAATTTTCATTCTGTAATAAAAATGTATTTTATTTTATTATAAAATCAAATTTATAAATTCCCAAATCAAATGAATACTGGTTGAATTATTTTTTTACGAAAGCATTTCAAGACAGACTGTACATATATATTTATTTAATTGTTAGTGTACTATACATATATTCATAAAATATATAAGATTAATTTAAATAATAAATATCTAATAAAACATTTAGAAAGTGGGAAATTAAGAGAAAGCATAGCAAGGAAAAAAACAATTTCAAATATTGGTATCCATTCATATTTGAATATATGAATAAAATAGAATGTCATATAGCGATATTAAAGAATTATTCTAAATAAGAAACATCAAGCTTGAATATGA
Source organism: Argiope trifasciata (assembly GCA_026543055.1). Lineage (NCBI taxonomy): Eukaryota > Metazoa > Arthropoda > Arachnida > Araneae > Araneidae > Argiope > Argiope trifasciata. The sequence continues at coordinate 2,543 of JAPMOQ010020716.1, read as the reverse complement.
AAAGCTAAGTGAAACATATCAATTTTGCAAGATATCATAAACATATTATTTACAGTCATGTTTGCATAAAATTGAAATAACAATGTGTATTTTTTTATAAGAATGTGGTTTCAAACGTGCAATTTAGTAGTAATACATTGTATTAAATTTTCTTAAAAAACTCCGCTTAGTATTGATTTTTATATACGAAATGAAAGTTGAGCAATATTTTCTTTAAAGTATGAGGTAATGTTAAGATTATTATTTCGAAAAAAATGCTTCCAGTGCTTAAGTAATATTAAAAATAATTAATATCTTTATAATGATTCAAATTTTTAAATCTCTTGTTGTGAGATAGTGTTAAACAGTTAAAATTAAAACTTGTAGACATCTTATTTTTAATCTAGGCAGATACAAATCAGAACTTCTAAGATCAGAAGATTCTAATTTATATGTACTCTTTTTTCGTACATATAGGCAGAGGAAACACGAAGACATATTAAAAAACTAATGGCGCAATTTAGAGCTTTCTTTGTTGCAATAATTCTGTGAAATACAATTCTTACATGTATTTAAAACATTTGTTTCGAGATTTAGTAAATCGTTTAAGGCTATTTTGAATGAAATCAGAGCACAATGTGTTTATTTTAAAACATCATTTTATTTTTTCCATTTAAAAATTTCTATAAATTAAATTACATATTGCTTCAATAATTAGTAAAAATTCAAATAAATATGTTCTCCATCTCTTGAGTCTGATACAGAAAGCACAAACAGAAGTGAATGAATTATTTAAATTATATATTCATATTTTCTATTCTAAATAATAAACACAGAAAACACACATAGAATAAAAGAAATTATTTAAATCATATATTCATTTCTCCTATTCTAAGTAATAAGCACAGATGGAATAGAGTGAATTATTTAAATCAAATATTCCTATTTAATATTCTAACTAATAGATTGTATTGTTAAGGAAATGTATTCTTTGATACATTTCTTTTTTAGCTTATAGCCATGTAAAAACATGAGTTATCTGATTTAGCTGCTATTATATATGTGCCATGTATTATAAAATAGTCATAAACTACAATATAACATCGTACTACTTTTTGACATCCAATTTTCATGTTAACAAAATAGAATGTTTACTTTAGAAATTTTCAGGAAATAGAAATCAAAACCTAAGAAAAAATGTGAAAGGAAACAGATTGTATCAAACGTTATAAATTTGAAAAAGAAATTCAAATATTTTAATTTCTTTTTTGCCTGCAAATACAGCAACACTAATAATTTGAATGGATAACATCAGTGATATTTATTGGTTTTTCTGTAAAGAGATGAAAAGCTTGTTCTCTAGTATTTATGAATAAGATGCTATAGAGGAGAGTTCGAAGGTATGCGGAAAATCTATGTTGTTATACTTCCCTTGGTGCTCATGGAACTGTTACCTAGACTAATGCATCAATTGATTAGGTTCTAGATTTTTATCATAATCATTTCTACGAAAGATGATATTGATCATAATGCATTTCCATTCGGTCGTAGCTAGAGGCTGATCTTTATGCACGAAAGCATTTGAAAGCAAGAATTTATGTTATATTGAAATTGTCTTTGAATACAAATAGTTGGTTTGAAATATTTATAGTGAATGTAATATAAAGTAGTATAATTTGACTATATTAATCATTTTAATTATAAAAATAACACACATAGTGAATTTTACTTTCAGATTTACGAAATATTTATTTGAAATCAAGAAATAAACATAAATGTATATTTTCACGCTTTTTCTCTCATACTCTCTCATACTTCTCTCATATTTACTTATCCATCACATGTCTGGATGTTAAACAAGATTCATAAATGGTGTGTTATTGAACAAAATTAATGGAGAATTTTGAATGCTGAAAATTTTAAATATATGCATCGTATTCCCCACCACATTCATTGAATAATTTGGCCTAAACTATAAATTAATTAAATATCTCATTTAAAAATACATTTTACATGTTCGAGCTAGATACTAATATTTATCCACAAATTAGTTTGATAGTTAGCATGCATTATTAATATTATTTATGCATTATTCATGCATTATTAATTACATAAAAAGTATTATTATTGGATGCGTTAGAAACTATAAAAAATGAATAGTATAAATAATTTATTTCATTTTGATTAAGATTTTAAAAATTCTTTAAAAACTACTATAAATATAATCTTATTTGAAATCTACTATAAAAAAAATCTTATTTGAAATCTGACAATAATGACTTTGTGGATATCTGAGATCTTTTTAAATGTTTGTTCATTCCTTATTAGATACAAATTTTACATGCAATGTAGGTATGAAATCGAAACATGATGAATTCGAAAATTGATTGTTTCTGATTCTAACTCCAGGTATCTCATCTGCGTTGAATTTGACTCTGTAACATGGAAGATTTTTTAACATTCTTATATTAGAAATGAATTCTTTTATTAGAATGTTTTGCTGATTAATGCCCCTAAATGATTCTTTGGAAATTTGAGTATAGCAATATATCAAATGAATTAAT
>JAPMOQ010020714.1:0-26354 GCA_026543055.1 Argiope trifasciata | reverse complement strand
AACGTTCTTGAAATATTTTAAACCGTGGGGAAAGATAATCAAAAACAGTTATAGTTGAATTAGAGAAGAATGAAAATATATATTACAATACACAGAGATCAATATTCACATTCCTATTTTGCAGTTGTAACACAATTTCTAAACATCATGTTTTCTATAAAAAAGAAATTTTGAAAATTTCTGTGCTAAAAGAGTTTTAAAAGTGAATTTAATTTAAATTTTGTTCATATTATGTCTTAATAATATATGTCATTAAACTGTCTGTTTCCATGAAACTAATGTGTGTTTTTCAATGAACTTTGAAACTGTCACTTTCGATAGCCACATATTCGCTGAAAATTTCTTACTACCCTAGTCTTAGAGATATCTCCTTATATGGATCTCGCCATATCCCTACATCTTTGCAGATTTTTCTTTTCTCCACCAGTATAGCAGTTTTGTACCATAGTTATGCAATTCAATACACATGTTGCTTTTTCAAAGATTTCACATCCTATATATTTACTGAATGAAGTATCTCGGGAGAAGTGCATTAGCCTAGTTGCCTAAGGGGGTTCAATTACCTCAAAATCAAAACGGTAAACAAATAAAGAAGTGTTTATAGCATTATTTATTTCCTTATATTCACTCGGGACAAATTTACTGTCCTTATAACTTAATTTCGCTACAGAAAGCGAATTCTTCAGCCAAATATTTTTTTTCAATTTTGCCATTTTTTATGGATTTTTACTATAAGTGCTGACCGAAAAATAAGAGAAAGGAAACAACATTTATAAAGCTAAGACATTGGGAAACAAATTTTAAAACAGATGCGAAGTATTGGTATTCTCATAATCCAAATGGAACAATAACTTGAAAATATATGGAACTGTATGTCAGCACGAAATTGAAAAAAAAAAAAAAAAAAAGGAATCAGCTGTGAAGTCATGTATACTTTAATATAACACCTATTCTTCATTCATATCGCATGTTGTTACATGTACTTAAGAAAATTGAACTAGAACAATGAAAGGCTTTTGTTTCCTAATATCAAATTCATTTCTGTACTTGCCATAACAAGTATATTTATATTTTCCAATAAATACTTCCGATATAAATGGTAATTGTACATGTATAAATGTGCTATTTATTCAGGTATGTCGAGGTACTTCTGTTCAAACTGCACTTGCGAAAACTGTTAATTACATTTAAAGTCATTTTGCCTGAAAATCCTCAGATACAATTCTGATCAATCAAGAAAAGTGTTCCAGAAACTAATAAAATAAAGCTAACCACTTCAATAAAGGTTTCAAAGAAACAACTAGAGAGCTTCCAAACATTAAAGCTGGATACACGTAGCCTTTCACAAGTAGATCTTTCGTTTAAACTTAAAAAGCCCGCCTCATGAAATTCAATTGCCTTAGGGCTGGAAACAAAAACTTTTATCGAAAGGGACGTATTGATCATCTTTGAGGACGAAATCAGTAGCGTTGATATTGGATTACAACCATCAGAAGAGGAAGATGTACTCTAAATGAATGGCGAATTTGGACTTAACTGAATAATGAATCATGTTAATATAAAAATAATTTATACAGAATCTGTTTCTTTTCATGAAACTGTTTCTGGTGCACCGTAATTTCGACTGTACGTTTAATTCTCGGGGTTGTAAGGTTTGTGCACATCAAATGCATTTCGTTAATGCCTCAAGAAGTGCTGGGATCTTGGTCGTACTTGAAACAATTTAGTGTATTTTAATTAAGTAATACAGTAGCCTGTGACGATTTATTCTGAATTATGTCAGAAGACTATTTCTTAATTTATTTATTATTATTTTTGCTGTCTTTAGAATTTTCTATTGCGGAATATCTGCTTCTTTTTCTCATGCTTAGAAGTTGTGTGTGTGTGTTGAAGATGTTAATCTATTAATAAATGAAACGATAAATCCAATGGGTCATAAATTTTCTCAACTGTCTCGAGAATAAATTGATACGTATTTTGCTTCACCGTAAAAAAATCCTAGAAATGAATAATTTCCATACTCAAACATTCGTCGTGAAGATCGCATTGTTATCCCCAATTTTTATCGTTTGTCACCTATTTACGTAAAGTCATGGCTTTATTTATTGTTTCTTTAGTTCTGTGCGAAAGCAATGCCGTCTTTAGCATCGTTTGTCTCCTTTATGAGATCGTCTACATACACACATGAATCAAGAATTTAAAAACATATGGAACCACATTTCTAAATGTGTAACTTTGTAGTTGCTGTTACAGTAAGGGACTTGAATCGACTCCAAAGAGTGCACGTTTAAATGTGTGCACTTCTATTTTATTATTCAAAATATGACTAATTTAACTTTTTTTACAAAAAAGTATTCTATTAGCATCTCTGTGTTTCTGAATTAAGATGATCTGTAAAGACGCCTTTCCCATGTCGTCTAAAATTGTTCCTCTGTTAAATCTATAATATAGAAATAACTGAAATATACTCAAATTTAAATTAATGCCTGGACGCAAGAAATCATTAAGTGACAACTGATCGCTTACTGTGAACCTACATCAAAAACTATAAGCATTTTATTAGCGATACTTTAGACTCTATACATTTTTTATTGAAAGTGATAAATACTCTGATTTTGAAGTATCCGATACTATTTTTATTATATCCTGTTCTAAGTTCTATTTAAAACATTTCTACATATCAAATATAATTAATCATCTAAATTCATTCTTTTATCTTGACCTCTCAATCTCAATCAATTAAAGGTGCATCGATTGTATGTCAAAATGTGGCCAAAAATGGCTTTTGCGAAAGGAGAAAAAAGTTCAAAGCATCGACTATTTCCAAAACTGACCGTATCGTTCGAAATCTCAAGTGCCTTGTATTCGTCATAATATTGAGGATATTGGATTCGATCTAATTCCCATTGATTCTAAATCGGATACAGTGTTTTGACTGCGTTTCAACATCCACGAATACGCAATGCTATGGAGTTCCCACATTTTGAAAATGTTCAATACTGCCATCTATTAAATACCCAAATTCAGAATTTTGCAATTTGGTACATACCTCTGTCCGATCTCATTAAATCAAAAAAGATCTTGGAACCGAGGAGCAACTCAATTTCTTCGAGATTTGTAATCTGAATCTTCTAGCTAAATATCAATTGAATGAGGTTGAACAAGGTCGTATAATTAAGTTATAGCCTATTAAATTTATCCTTTCTATTTTCCTTCATTTTTTAAAAATGTATTTGTTAATGGCAAGCAATACATATGACAAATACAGTAAGGGTGCCTATACAATATATGTACCATTATTATTATGTTTTATACAATATGAGGGTACTTCTGACTTGTGAAAAATAAAAAAAATGACTATTCTTATGCATTATCTGAAATAAAATTTTTATAACTATATTTCACATATATTTGAGGCTTCATTCAGTAATTCAAACAATAATAACCAAGCACTAGAATCTTTGTACGTCTATCGTCTCATACCTCTAACACCACATTACAGTTTTAAATCAATTCAAAGTTCAAAAAATATTTTTTTTAAACATATGTGAAATTTTACCTTATTTTGAAGTAAAGCTTAGAAAATGAAATGAAGTGGTGCTCTCAAATGTGGTGCAGTTATTAATGAAGAATTCAAGTCAAGAACGAGTTACAATTTTTGAATTTTGTTAGTTACTCTTGTAAAAGAAGGGTGAAGATTAGTGAAATTGGTTGAGTATTAGTTCATGTCATTATAAAAATATTTTATAACGAATCTGTCAATTTTCATGAAACCCACTTCCTATTCTTTTTCAATGCAGTATTGTTATTGATTAGTCAATCATTAGTTAACCAAGGCAAACACTTCTGATCGGTTCAGTTCGCGAAACTTTTCTTGCTGTCCTAATCTTATACGAATTGAATGTAATCACATCGAGAATAAATTTAAAATCCGTGATCATCTGAAATAAATTTCAACAAGCTTGAAACGAATGATAAAGACATCCAATCACTTTCCTTAAATTTCAGTGAAGAACAGAAATTAATATATTCTGATTACATTAATCCAACTACTTCAACGCTCTTGTCTTCACAAAAATATGAGGAAAAATAGCTAATAAAAATGCCTCAGAATTTTAAAGAAGCCAAAGCAATGAAAAATAAAGATGGGATGTAAAACTGTAGGTGATAAAATAAAAGATTTTTCCAAAAAAATAATCGTATTATCACAAAAGAAGACAGTCTTAAAAATTCGATAGCTGTGATGCGAATTATGCTTTCAAACTGTATAGCTCCGATATATCCTCTATACCAGTGCTCGTCAACCTTTTCTCACCTACGACGCATCTTATTTCTTTCTAGAATTCCGCGGCACACCAGAAGCTAAAGTATATAAGTATTCATTCATACACAAACTTTACAATAAATGTTTGTTTTTTATTTGAAAGGTATACATACATAAAACCGTAACATATTTATTTCTACGCAATCATAATAATTATTAATGTGATACCTGCGCTTGTTTCAATGAACACAAAAGTTTTATATTTGGCCAAATATTTAACACCGCGACCCGAAGTTCTTGGTCAAGATCTTTTAAGTATGACCACTTATCATTTTTAATTAATACAAGAGTTGAAAACTTTGCTCACATAAATATGTCGTCGAAAATGGAAGTAATGTTAAGATTGCTTTGTAGGAAATGTGAGGATATTCTTTTTTAACGTAAATCCAGAAAACATCTAATGGAACTTCGGAGAAGTATAATTTTAAAGTCATGTCATTATTTAAATCTGTTCTCACCTGGGTACCATTCAATAATTATTTAGTTACAATAATTATTCTTTAGCATATATAGAAAAATAGACATTATTATGAAAAAAAATTGTCATTGTGTATTAAATACATGATGAAAAATTGTAAAATGTCAAATACAATGTATTTGATAGCGGCACACCTGTATCTGGCTGATGGCACACCGGTTGCGGAGCACTGCTCTATACCATTCGGATTAATCGTCTTTCTACTCAAAGGGAAGCTCATCATCCTTCAATACTTCCATTGTCCATAATTTCTGTAGCAAAAGTTTTAATCTATTAATAAATGATGCGATGAGTCCAACAAATCATAAATTTAGTTAATCATAAAGGCATAGCCGCCGCATCCCCCACATGGCTGGCCCTGGGGTCAATAACATGCGCCCACTGTGCTGCAAAAGGCCATAATAGCCGGAAATGCATGGTGCAGGAGAAATGTGTCAACTGCGATGGAGAGCATGTATCTTATTTTCGATCATGTAAACTTTGGACCCTGAAAAACAAATAACTACACTTAAATATAAAGAAAGCATCTCTTATACAGAAGCTAAATATAAAATTCTTGCTCAAACTCCTACACATGGAATGAGTTACACCTGTGCCCGGCAAAAAGGTTTCTGTGAAAATTGTTCCTGTTCAAATTATGTAAAATGTATAATAAATAAAATCACCTATAAAATTATCTGATTCTGATACTGATCAATCCACAGACAGTTTAACTTAAACAGCCAAACCTGATATAACTAAGCCAAAATCTATAATAAATAGATCACTTAAACTGAAAATTGCAAAATGTGGACTTCTGAAACAAGATATCCCGTTAAAATTGAAAAAGCTAGCTTTGAAAAATTCCGTTGCCCTGGGGATAGCAAAGAAGAGCATTGTAAACAAGAACTTAACACCCATTTTTGGTAATGAGCTTAGTTTTCCTGTTATAAAACTACACCCATTTGAAGATGATGATGAGTTGCAACGATCAAGCAACTCCACCAATTGTTTCTCTTCCTTCCACTTCCAAAACATTGTCTTAATGGGTGCTTCCTCTCCTGGAAATGTCTCGGCATTCGCTTCAAACTTCATAACATCAAGTCGATTATTAACAAGCTTCATCCCATCTGTTTTGGTGTCCAAAAAAACCTTATTAGCACCTAATATTCTCTTGAAATTGCGCGGTTATAACTGTACTCGGGAAGATGCAGATACAACATCCCATTCTTCGGGTGAAGTTTGTATCTTCACTTCAAATTCATATCCGAGCAACCCACTCACTTTACATATTTCTCTACAAGTTTTGGCTGTGCAAGTTCACTCACAAGTGTTGATCACAGTCTGCTGTATTAATTTGCAACCTCATGATATCATAAGTCAGCAAACTCTTGATAATCTAGTGGACCAACTTCCTTCGCCATTTATTATATTTGGGGATTTCAACGGACATGGCACCTTGTAGGGTTCGGATGGCACAAATTCTCGTGGCAGACAGATCGAACAGTTCATGCCAAGTAACTATCTGTCTTCTAAATAAAAATGAGAAAACGTACTACCACGCACCCACAGGTAGCTTCCATGCTCTTGATTTGGCCATATCTTTTCCTGATCTCCTCGCGTTACTGACATTTGCTGTGAGCAGCAATTTATATAACAGTGATTATTTCCCTATTATTGTCTCCTATGCCCACAGCGGGGGTGCGAATTTTTGTCCCGCATTTTCTCTTTCAGCGGGCAGACTGGGCTGCATTTTCACAGTTACAAGACATCACACAAACTGTGGCACAAACTTCAAAAATTTCAACAAGTAGTTGAAATCACAATGAATGCTGCAAATGAGTGTATTCCAAAGACTTCTACCTGTCTTCGAAAATCTCGCTGACTGTGGTGGAACGAAGCTTGTCTCGACAGTTATTAGAAACAAAACAAAAACAAAAAACTATGGAACATATTTCGAAAGTACCCAACGACAGAAAACTTAATCACCTTTAAAAAATCCAAAGCGCAGGCTCGACGTATTCGCCATTGAAGCTAAAGGAAATCTTGGATAACTTTTGTTTCGTCTATTAATTCTCTACTTCCAGTAAAATGTTGTGGTGGAATTTAAAGGCTCCTAATGGAATTTACATTTATTATTACATTCCTGCTTTTAAAATGTTAGATATTACACATTCTGCTCCATTAGTCATAGCCAGTATCCTCGGTCAAGTATTCTGCAATTCATCGAAAAATTTCTACAATTGATTTTTACAGTTCAGAATTTCTGGCATATAAGAATCGTGCGGAATGGTTGCCTTTGCATTTTAATGACCGAAATACCTTTTCTTACAATTGTGAATTTAGGATGTATGAATTAGAAGCAGCACCATCTAAGATTCACGATACCAGTCCCGGGCCAGATGGAATCACATATAATATGCTTTTCCATTTGAATACAGCTTCTCTTTCGAATCTGTTACATTTATTTGACAGAATTTGGAGTGATCAAACATACCCTTCACAGTGGCGTGATGATATTGTGATTCTAGTCTTAAAACACAAAAAAGATCCATCGAACCTTCTGAATTACAGCTGATTGATTTAACAAACTGTCTTTGCAAGATTTTTGAGCTCATGGTCAGTGCTCGACTTATGTAGGAATTGGAGAAACAAGGGGATATCTCTCCGTTGCAGAGTGGTTGCCGTAGAGATGGGCCTACTTTTGACAACCTCGTATTACTAGAAACCCGAATTCGCAATACCTTTGTGAGGAGGAACCTCCTTGTGTCCATACTTTTTGACATTGAGAAAGCATACAACCGCGTAAGGCAATATGGCATGCTTTCAACACTTTATAACCTTGGCTTCAGGGGAAACTTGCCAATGTTTTTACAGGACTTTTTATCGTACTTTTCGTGTTCATGTTGGTAATTTTTACTCAAATCCTTCTATACAAGCGGAGAGAATTCCGCAGGAAAGTGTCCTGAGTGTCACACTTTTTGTAGGGTATCTAAGTCAAATTGTATCTGCTTTACCCTTATATGTTCATGGAACACTTTACGTTGATGATCTGCAGATCTTGCCTTGGTAGCAAAATGAATCTCAGAGACGCAAATTGCAAAGCACAGTTGATGAGGTGGTGACTTGGTGTAATAAAAATGACCACACCGTCTCTCTTAAGAACAGTAAGTGCACTCCTTTTGCCGGAAGAGAATCTTTCACCCGCATCCGAACATCAGTATTCATGACATATCTATTCCTGCGGTCAGTGAAATTCGTTTTTGGAAGTGATATTCGATCGATAGCTCACCTTCCTACAGCATATTTTTCACCTTCGCAAGAAGAGTGTGAAAAATTTAAATATATTGAAAGTGCTCTCCAAAACATCATGATCGATTGATCGATGCTCTCCAAAAAAAACATGGGGATTGATCGATCCTCTCCAAAACATCATGGGGATTGATCGAATCTCTCAGCGCATTTACGAATGAATCAAACTTTTCCACATTGATTAGGGCTGCATGGTGTATGGTGCAACATGTCATACAGTTTGATGCGACTGGACACCACCCATCATATTCCTCTGAGGATCTGCTCCAGAACATTCCACAGTTCCCCTGTAGAAAACTTATACGTTATTTATCCCCATTTGCCACCTTCATTCCGGAATCAGAAATTGTCTACTTTATTTTATTTCCATGCAAAGTCTATCCCAAATCATCCCATTTGTAGCACGTTTCTTCCTGTTTCTCTTCGAAGAATTCATGCTTCACGGCCTTCTCATATTTTTCCCTTGGGGGAGAGTGCCAAAACTGTCCTACATGGTTAAGACCTTTATGATTTTAACATTAAGCCTTTTGATTATTATTCCTTTCCCCCTTGGGATATCCCGCATTTTTCATTTTTAAACCCTTTTGCCAGATTCGATAAAAACTCAACAACTCCTGTTGTCTTCCAACAGATCTTTCTATGTAATCGCTGTCAGTACTCTTTTTTTGTACCAATTCTCACGGATCGTCAAAATCAGATGGACATGTTGGATGTGCCATTATAAAGCCATCTGATATATTGAATTATCGTATACAAAACTGTTGCTCTGTATTCAAGACTGTGTTAGTAGTGATTATCTGTGCTCTTAGGGATTCTCGTCTCTGAATCAGCGTAATTTTATAATTAATGTGCATATATGCGTTTATACTGACAGTATAAACTTAGTGCTTTAGAGACACTTTCAAATCATGAACATCAGATGCACCTAATTGCCATTTTGATTTTGTTGGTATTGAGACTCCTACTAAATAGGGACTTAGAATCATTTTTAGCTGGATTCCGGGGCATGTAGGTATTTCAGGAAATGGAAAGACCGATTTTGCAGTCAAATCGGCATCAACATTTTTGTCACGGTTGCTTCCATATTGAGATGCTACAAGGTCTTTCACTTGTTCGCTTTTTATTGCTTGTCTATAATCATGGGATCTGCAGATCCACCACAAATTACATTCAATCAAAACGACAATTGATTTGTCGCCTATTCACCCTACACGAGAAGTAGATGTCAAATTGACAAGCATCCGTATAGGTCAGACTCGCTATGCGCATAAACATGTCATTTTTGGTGATACGGCACCGAAGTGCCCCACATGTATTGTGGATTTTACAATACATCACATTTTAATTGAATGCCCATCTTTTAATTCCTTCCAGTTATACTTTTTTAAATCATCGTGAACTTAAACTTTACAAGACATGGTTGGTGAGAAATTCCACTCAAACACTTACAAAATTTTAAAAACTGTTGACTTTTATTATTGTATTTAGTACGTTTACATTTCTGTTCATGGTTGATCCTTTACATTGCTTCAATGTAACATTTTTTACCCTCTTTGTTTTATTTAAATGCTTTATCATTATGCATTTTGGCGCTGCCATTCTTAGCATTTTTATATTGATAATTTTTCCATTTGTATTTTAACATGAGTTTTCTCATAGTTTGCTCCGTAATTTTACAATCTGCTTGGCACAGCTTAGCTAAATATGGCACTTGTTCCAAAAAACCGGGCTCTCAATTTTGTAAAATTTGAGTTTTCGAGTGAGGTTTTCCACCTCGTTTTTGCAAAAACTCTTTACGACAGGCATCAATACACTCTACTTGAAGTCCTCCATCGAATACCACATTTACATCTCTTACATTATTAGGAAAGGAGAAAGAAAAAAAGAACATGATGTTGTTTTGTTTAAGGGAATTGAAGCTCAAAATCATGTTGGCAACGAATAAATCATAAATGGAGCGTCCTAAGCTTTCTTCCGAGGAAGCCTTGTAAAGAAAAGAAGAAGAAAAAGAAAGAGCAAACAGAGACGGTAACAAAACCCTCAATCAATCCTTCTGAGATAAAAAATTCAATCAACAAAAACGAATGAAGGAAATTTAAAATTAGATGCTAATAAAAGTAAAATAGCTTTACAACTGGATAGCAGAAAGCGTAAACCCATGTAGTGTGTTTTAGATTCTCAATCGGACCACTCAACTTCAAACACAGAGCTTGTCCATTCGGATTTTGAATCACAACCATCAAAGTTCAATGCAAAACATCTCCATTTCGATTCTGAGTTTCAAATATCCCTTTCTAGCTCTAAGCAATTCATCGAAAAAAATGTTCTCGCTTGATAACTTGGATAACCATTACGATAGTAGATTTCAATTATTATTATTATTATTATCATTATTTACGAAACGAAATCTATCAGCATCTCTGTGTTTTTGGGCTCAGATGAGCTGCAAAGATGCCTTTCCCATGCCATCTAAAATTGCTGCTATATTAAATCTAAAATATAGAAGTAACTAAAATATATTCAAATTTAAATTAATGTCTGGCCGCATATTATCGCTGACTTCTCTTTTCTTGTGAACTTGTATCAAAAACTGTATGTATTTTATTGGCGACACTTTTATTGGCGAAAGGAAGAGATTATCATCTCTCTCTTTCAGCCTGATGCGGAAGGTAATACAGTGGCTTTGAATTATCCGATGCTTTTTGTATAATATATTTGTTCTAATTTAAAACCTCACTATATTCCAAATATAAAGAATTGTCTAAATACATTCTTTCTGAATCTTTTCCCAAGATGAGCTAACGGCGCATTGATATTATGGGGTATTACGATAAAATATGGCCTTTGCGAGAAAAAAATCCAAAGCAACCTACAGTGAATCGACTGTTTCGAATGTTAACAGTTTCATTGGGAATCTCAAGTATCTTGGCTTCATCATAACTTTGGGGATTATCTCTAATTCCGATTGATTCTAAAACCAAGTTTTTTAACTGTGTTTCCACATTTTTATGAATGAATTCCCAATGCTATGACGTTCCCACATTTTGAAAATGCTCAATACTACCACCTATTGAATAACAAAATGTAGAATTTAGCAAAACTAAATTTATGTTTGATACGTACATCTGTCCAATCTCATTAAATCGAAAAAGATCTTAGAATCGAGTCGCAACGCAATTTTTCCCGATTTGTAATTCTGAATATAATAACTAAATAATTTGCATTTTCAGGTGTAGCCACATTATCTAAATAAATGTGTCGAAAACATCAAATAAGGAATTCGACTTGACAGTAGTAGAAATGCCTGGGAAGCAGCTTACCGATAAATTAACATTTTCTTTTTGAAACGGTGGTTTCTCAGCTATTTGAGATGAATCAAGCTTCTGTTATGAAGAAGTGTCCTCGCCGAATACATTTGACCTGCAATAAGAACTTAAGTAGTGGAAAACATCAATTTTTCATGATATTGTTATTATTTTGACTAAACGCGGTCATGAAACATGTATTTTCTTTCTCCTTTTCGAAAAAAATGACATTAATATTTAGCTCTTTTGATGCATTGACTGGCGTCGAACGATTGATTCGATGGCACTGTAATTTCGTTCTTTCTTCTTTTTCTTTCTTTCTTTTTTTTTTCTTTTGCTCGGTTTTTTTTATTATTTATTTTTATTATTATCATTCCGCAGCAACGAAGCTTTCCACGCTGAAAGCAAATTGAAGAATTATTTTTCTTCTTACAAATATAATTAGAATAACAATATCTTGATCTATGAAGACTGAAACAACTAAAAAAAGCGAAATCATGCTTTTTTTATGACTTCAAGCCCATCTTTCAAGGTAAATTTTAGATACCTATGGAATTTAAACAGTTTGTGCTCGGCGTTACAGAATTGACAAGAATTTTCATTTTTCTCGGTTACACATGAAACTACTAAGGAATCTTCCAGCTTAGCCAAGTATGGCTCTTGTGCCAATAAATTACAAAAACCAATCAACCAGCTAAGGAAACTTCTGGGTTGTTTCGTTTTGGCATAATTGTAGCTCTTGTAGCATTTATTTTTCTAGCGCAATCTTGAAAAAAAAATCTAACAATTCCGAAATTGTGGGCAACGTATCTTTTTTTTTAATTTTGTTTCTACCATAACTTAGTATTCTAATTACAATTTTGTCTTTAAATAAGGACGGAAATTGTGAATGAAAATCCTTCTAATCTCTGATCTAAACATTCTAATTACCTAACAACTACATTTCAATCAAATCTAAAGCTATATTGTGGCCTATGCTTCCTACACGAAAGATTGAAGCCAGATTCTCATGCTGTTGCCACTCATCTTGTATTTCCCACTTCCTGTTGCCCTTTCTAATTAATTAAATTGTTATTGAGTTAAAGGAACTGGCAACGAAGAAAAATTGTGATTTAGAATTCCATCCATATTTATGTAGCTGATAGTTCCGTTTTCCTGATGTTAAATAAAAAGTGTTTTTTATAAGTCAGAAAGTCTTCAGTCATAACAAAGTGGCGTCCGTGACAGGACAGAGTTTGTACTCTGCATTTGAAGAACTTGAAATTAAAAAGATGTACAGGTACGAATGATTTAAATTTCTGCTTAAGTATACGATATGCTGTTTATGATGATCAAAGTGATTTAAGTTTAAGAAAATATAATCACTTTCATTGCTTCAGTATAAACAGAAATTAAGAATCTATTACGAATCATTTTAAGTTACTATTTTAGTGCATTTATAAATATGGATGCTTTGAAAACAAAACGAAAATCGTTAAGAGCTTCGTTTACGGCTACCGTGAATAAGTTGAAGCAATGTTTGGCGACGAAAGTAGACGCCAAGGATGGCGATAAACTGTACGTGTTGAATGCTCAGTTACAAGATAAATTTTTACGTTTAGATGAGATTCAAAATAATATTTCGTTATTACTTTTAGAAAATACTGAGACTGTTAATGAATACGAAGCCGATTTTGAGACGGCAGAGGAATATAGAGATACTTTTCTTGAGATTAAATCAAAGATAGAAACGCTATTAAATTAAGATTCTGGATCTTTGTCAAGTTCTGTCGAGCGTGATTCAGTAAAATTAAATTTACCTAAATTTGAATTAAAAATGTTTTCGGGTGATCCTAAAGAATATTTAACATTTTGGAGCATTTTTTCAAAAATACATGACTCAGAAGAACTGACTGCCATAGACAAATTCCAGTATTTATACCAGTCTATGGTGCCTGATTCAAGAGCTGCTAGATTAATATCCAGTTTCCCAATAACCGCTGAAAATTATCCGAAAGCCGTCCAACAGCTAAAATTAAGATTTGGCCGGGACGATCTCCTAGTGCAAATATATGTTCGCGATCTCCTTTCACTGGTTCTGAAAAATGCCACGGCCGGTAAGAATGCCCCTGATTTAGCCACCCTCTACGATTTACTAGAGACAAAATTAAGAGCATTGGAAAGCTTAGGGCGCACAAAAGAAAAATTTGCTGACTTTCTAGAGCCATTGGTTGAGTCATGTTTGCCAGAAAATGTTTTGCGAGCATGGGAAAGGAGTAGAATTTCAGAAAATACAGATGACGCTACTAGCCAGAGATCCCTGGAAAAACTTATGTGCTTTTTACGCCATGAAGTCAAATCAGAAGAAATGATCCGCTTAGCTCGTGATGGATTCAGCAAAGATAAGGGAAATGGTGGTATACGAAAAGATTGTCAGAAATCGGTACACAAAGATGAACCCACCGCGGCTTCGTTAATTTCAAGCACATCTGAAGCAAAACTTAGTTGTATTTTCTGCAACCGCCCTCATCTCAGTAAAGACTGTCAAAAATTATCAGAGATGAGTTACGAAGACAGAAAATCACACGTTATAAGGAAAAGATGCTGTCTCGTTTGCCTCAAGCCTGGACACATTGCAAGAAAGTGTCACAGTAATGTGAGATGTTTAATTTGCCAACGGAGACATTATGTATTACTATGTCCAGAACTACACAAGGGAAAAGAAAATGTTTCGTCTAAGAACAGTACGACCGATGATGAGAAGAAATCTACAGAAACATTGCTAACAAATCTTCCCTCTGAACACGAAATATATCTTAAAACCATCATGATCAAACTACGAAATAAAGATAAGGAATTATGTGTTCGAGCATTGTTGGACGATGGATCACAACGATCTTATATCGAAAAGAATTTAGCTGCAGAACTAAACCTTTCTCCCTCTGGAAGAGAAATATTTTCTCAAGGATTGTTTGGAGGAGTAATTTCTCCTGCTTCTGAGCATAAAAGATACATCGTAAACGTAGAAAGCTTAAATCGTAAATATTCAACTCCATTGTCTCTTCTCGAGCAACCAAGGATATGCTCAGCCTTGCCAAGAATCCATGATAGTAAATTGCTTTCTGAGCTTGCTTCCCGAGGAATAAAACTAACAGATGTCGGAAGAGATTCACCACCCATACGAGTTCTGCTGGGAGCTGATATACTCGGAAGCATTTTGACTGGGAGAATAGAGGTATTATCTTCAGGTGTATCTGCAGTTGAGACCTTGTTGGGTTGGACAATTCTAGGACTGGGAAAGAAAAAGCAAATTGTTAACCTAGTCACATTAAGCTTTCAAAATATGGAGATGCCTAAAATGTGGGACTTAGAAGTTTTGGGTATCACAGATCCAATAGAGAAGAAAAATGAAAGCCTCCTTGAAGAAGAAACATTGACTCATTTTAAGGAAACAATTAGGATCTGTGAAGATCAAAGATATGAAGTAGCTTTACCATGGTTAGCCGGACATCCTGCTCTATATAATAAATGCGATGCAGCAAAATCCAGACTTCGTACAGCAACTAAGCGTTTGATAAACGAAAATTACTTTGAAGCCTACGATAACGTATTCAAACAATGGGAATCAGAAGGCATTATAGAAGCTGTTCCAATGGATGAAATAGCCAAGGAAGCCCATTACCTTCCTCATAGACCCGTCATTAAGCCCTCAAGCAATACCACAAAGGTTCGCCCAGTATTCGACGCTTCGTTCAAGAAACCAGGATTTGCCTCCTTGAATGAATGTTTAAGTGTGGGACCAAGTCTTATACAAAAAATACCGCCTCTACTGTTGAGATTTCGTTCTGGTGCCATAGGTGTAATTGCAGATATAAAACAAGCATTTCTACAAATACGTTTGAGACCTGTAGACAGAGATGCCCTAAGATTTTTATGGTGGGAGAACGCTGAATGCTCAAAAATAAGAATTTATCGTCATTGTCGAGTAGTCTTCGGTGTTTCCTCTAGCCCTTTTCTGCTAAATGCCACTATAAGTTCCCACCTAGAACGAGAAAAATTCCAGTCAGAGAGCCTCAGGAAGACAATTGGTCATTTACGGGAAGGATTCTACGTGGACAATTTGGTGACGAGTGTTAACGACGCTAAAGAATTGGAACAACTGAAATCTCAATCCATAGAAATAATGAAAGAATGTGCTTTTGAATTGCGCTGTTGGGCTTCTACTGACTCTAAGGAAGATCAAAATGCACAAATGGTACTTGGTCTGAGTTGGGATGTGATCAGAGACGAACTTTCTTGCAAGTTACCATCAAATTTAGATTGTACCCAAGATAAACCAGTTACAAAAAGGGTACTTCTATCTGTAATCAACAGCATTTACGACCCGATTGGCTTTACTACTCCGGCTTTATTGTTACCAAAGTTGCTTATGTAAGAAGCTTGGAGAGGAAAAGTAGGCTGGGACGAAGTGTTAACCTCAGAACTTGAGCATAAATACAGACAATGGGAGAAAAACATGCATCTGATACCTAAATGTACAATATCTCGAAGATTGTTTCCTGAAAAATATGATGATTTCTCACTGCACATCTTCACAGATGCTTCTGCCTACGCTTACGCCACATGCGCATTTGTACGAAGTGAATTACAAGGTGAAGTTACAGTCAAGCTCATAGCAGCTAAAGCTCGACTTGCTCCAATGAAAAAATCCACAATCCCACGACTTGAATTGTTGGGAGCAGCGTTAGGTGCTCGATTAGCAGAAACTGTACATTCTATCCTACCAACAGTTTCTAAAACCTACTTTTGGACCGATTCAATGGTAGTTTTAAGTTGGATTAAGAAAAAAGAGCCGTGGAACACATTCGTGGGAAATAGAGTAAAGGAGATCAGGGATTTAACCAATTTAGATGACTGGAGACATGTACCTGGAGAGGTGAACCCTGCTGATCTGGCTACACGATGCTGCGATTGGTCGGACCTCCTGCAAAGCCAATGGTGGGAGGGTCCAAGTTGGCTGTATAAAGTCGAAGAATCTTGGCCATGTTCTGAGGTACCAGAGATTCCGGACGAAGCCTTTCTAGAACGGCGTAAGACAGTTGTGACAAATTTAATCACAGGAAACGAAGAGAGATTTGGAGATAGATTCCTGTACTCTTCAAGCTATACAAAGGTTCTAAGAATGACAGCTTATGTTCTCAGATTCTGCAACAATATTAAGAAAAACTCTCCTAAGTTAGTCAATTCCCTTTCATGTGAAGAGATTGAAAAGGCAGAAGAGACTCTGATAAAAATCATGCAGTCAGAATGGCCCTCTGAAATACGTGAAAAGTATAGGGATACTATACAGTTTTTCGAAGAAAATGGCATACTGAAAGTTCAAACAAGACTAATTCTCAGTCAAGATCCAGAGGACTTTACGCATCCAACAGTTCTACCAGACCACCCTCTTCTGGAAAGACTGGTCTTGCATATTCATAGATCCTTAATGCATGCTGGGGTATTAACGACCTTAGCTCATTTAAGAGATAAATTCTGGATTCCCAAGGGTCGGAGAGTTATAAGAGCAATTTTACGACAGTGCATAAAATGCAAAAGGCTAACAGCTGGGAAAGTTAATCCAGATCCAGCTCCTTTACCTCCGGACAGAATACACAGAGTTGCAGCCTTTCAAATAACTGGCGCGGATCTGGCCGGTCCGCTTTCCTTACGTGGTGGAAGCAAAGCGTGGATAGTTCTATTCACGTGTGCGGTATATCGAGCAGTCCATCTGGAACTAGTTTCATCTCTTTCTACCGAATCGTTTATGCAAGCTTTGAGAAGATTCTGGGCTAGAAGAGGAAGAGGTTCAACGTTATACACAGATAATGGTACGAACTTTGTGGGAGCAGCAAATGCCTTGAAATCTTTGGATTGGGACTTCATTCAAACTGAGTGTTCTTTAATGAAAATAAAATGGATGTTTAGCCCCCCTTCCGCCCCATGGTACGGTGGATTTTGGGAAAGGATGGTCCGCAGTATTAAAGAACTTCTCCGAAAATGTTTGGGCAAAGCTTGCGTAACATATGAAGAAATGTTGACTTTACTCTACGATTGTGAGGCTACAATAAATGGGCGACCACTAACATATATGTCAGACGATCCCAAAGAGCTTAAACCACTTACACCAGCTCATTTCATCCAAGATATAAAAGAAAGAGAAACATTTGATTTGGATCTGATTGATTCTCAGCATATATTGAAAAGGGTGCGTTACCTTCATACCCTACGATCAAATTTACGCAAACGTTTCTACAAAGAATACCTAGGAGAGTTAGTAAGAAGTCCTAAAGTAGCTTCAAGAAGAAAGATGATTTCTCCGGGAGAAATTGTCATAGTTGAATCAAAGAACCCAAACCGAATGAATTGGCCTTTGGCTCAAGTGATCGAATTGTTTCCTGGGAAGGACGGTGTGGAACGTGTGGCCAAGTTGCGCCTAGCCAGTGGTGAAATCATACGACCGCTTCAACGAATTTATCCTCTGGAGCTTAGTGCTAGTGATCATATCAGCAAGGACCACCAAGGAACTGAATTTTCTGCACAAAACCTGGGCCCTACTGCAGTTGATGTTCTCGAAGAAGGAAAGAAATCTCGATATGGCCGTCCATTAATTCCTGTAAAAAGACTGAATTTGTGAACTGGTCTAATCTTTACTTTTATAATCTCATGTATACGATTGTTTATTTTTTTTTATCTAAATGTGTTATAATTTTGCTTGTGTTTTGTATTGCTTTAAAGTGTTTGCATGCAATACAAAAGGTGGGAGAATGTTGCCACTCATCTTGTATTTCCCACTTCCTGTTGCCCTTTCTAATTAATTAAATTGTTATTGAGTTAAAGGAACTGACAACGAAGAAAAATTGTGATTTAGAATTCCATCCATATTTATGTAGCTGATAGTTCCGTTTTCCTGATGTTAAATAAAAAGTGTTTTTTATAAGTTAGAAAGTCTTCAGTCATAACACATGCCTCCCATTAGGACATACACATTTCACTCATAAACACTTCATGTTTGGCCGTGGTGCTCGTATTGACATTCTAATTTGATAGCTAACCATATTTTGATTGCATGTCCCTCTTTTAATTCCCATCGTCTGAACTTTTTTAATTGTTCATTTGTAACCTTGCCTGCCCTGGTGGATAAAATACACCATCAAAATCTTTTTTAAAAAAATTTCTTGAAAGTTGTTTGTTTTTCCTTATTTTATTTAATAGCCCCCCCCCCCTTTTTTTTTCCTTTGCTTGTAATCCAACTTGATTTGTTTTTTAACAATTTTCCTAAGTTTATCATGCCTTAGCACTGGCTGTAGAAGCTGCTGTTGACCTTATAACTTTTGTTGTCATTGATTTTAGCTTTTAACTATATGCATGACCTAGTTTAGCCAAATACAGTTTTTGCACCAAAAAAAAATCACTACTTTACTTGTCACAGCAATTTCCTTCACATTAGGATAACAGATGGTGACGACTCATTTTGAACAACAGGAATGCTCATAAATCCCTTGAGATCCGCATTAATCGTTTCTCTTGTAGAAACTATATCTATCTTCTTGTAGAAACCATCTAAATGATAGCTAAAATATGCTATCTCAATCATTTGAATAATTCTAAATGCTTCTTCTCTTAATGTTGACTTTGAATAATGCAATTTTAAAACATTGGATGAATTTTGGTTTTGATCGATGCTAGCTTTAAAAATACATTTTAAATGAGAGCAACACATGTATTCATCCAGTGAAAATGGACAAATAATTCTTCTGTTAATCTACAACTAAATTATCAGATTCAGATTTCAAGGAAGAATTTCCAATCTTGTTTTGATTATCTAATTTTGACAATTTACAACTAACATCAAATCCTACATTAATAACCATAGAATTTATTTTATCTTGTTCATCCATAACTTTTTCATCACCATCACTTAAATTAATGATAGAATTAAAAACAAAATCAAAATAATCTTTAAAATTTTCTTATTTATTTATCAATCATTTTAATTCAGTAAAACTTAAATCATACTTATATTGACTATAACTAGAATCGAACTCAGAACCTTATGACTCGTAGCCAGATAACATAACCACAAGGCTAAAAAGGATCACTCAATCTTGAGGATGTTATCTGGCTTATAAAGCTTCCACTACAGACTCGCGCAGTTTGTTTCGATTTTGTCAATATTTATGGACTCTTTTCTGAACAAGAAAATCTTTCATGCCGATGACCATTTCTAAGATTCAATTACTCTAATCAACAAAATGGTTCTCTCACTTCTAAGTCAATGATAATATTCAAAAGGCCCTATTCACTTTCATCACAACAAATTGCTTCTCTATTCCGGCTCCGTTTGGAACATACATTATGCAAAAAAACTGCTTTCTAGAATGTGAACTATCTCATAATACACACAAAAAGGAAAAAGAGAGAGAAAAAAAGTAATTTTTTAACTTTATTTCGGATGCCACATTCTGGCGCCCCTTCACTTACGCTGACATGTATTCGAATCGTAATATACACATTTGACAATCGCAGCGTTACTTCAGCATAATTAAACAAAGGATTTAACAGTTTCTAATAATATATAATATCATTATAAAAACGAATTTTCTATAATATTTTTTTAATTCTTGCGTGGAATGTGTGTTTTAATGTTTTAAAAATTAACATAAGCTACATTTTTTATTGATTTTGGAAATGTATAAAAGTGAGCATGTGCTGATAAAATAGCGGCTACAGTTGAAGTAGTGTATTTGTCAGCTCCATGAGAGAAGGAAGTACGTACAATCATCGGACTAATTTTTTTAAGGCGATGATTTCCTTATTCAGTATCTATCAACTTCAATTAATATTTAACCTTTCCTACTATTTACCACAGATTAATGAAATATCTGTATATTTTCTTTATTTTTTATAAACATCGCATCTTTCTTTTAATGGCAGAATGATCTGCTGATGAAAGCAGGTTATATTTATGTAACTTGTTTTTCATTTTCAGAACCGAAGCAGGAAAAAATGTCACTTTAAAATGAGTAAGTGATTTTTAGCGATGGAAAATAACACACAACTTCATTCATTAAAAATATACATTTATTTAATTAATAATTCTTAAAGCACTTGAAATATTTGATGAAATAATATGCTGTACACATTAATGATTTACTTAATTCAAAGTTTCAACTGCAGCAAAATTAAATAGGAAAATGATAACATTTGCAAAGTTCCATCTGCCAGTTATTCTAAAATAATCATAATCACAGAGAAGGAGATACTCTTTCTCTGTGGAAAGTTATGTGTGATAATAATAGCAAAATGGTAAGTATCAAACCTAAAACTATTTTTTTAAAAAGTGTGAGTGTGCATTTTAAGCACCTTGGGAAGTGTCAGTGTTTTTTTTAATTTTAAAACTTTTTTAGATATTGATAAAAAATAGATAAGTGAATGCAACTTGAATGGAATTGACTATGGAGTTCAATGCATTATGTCTTGAGATGTATAATTCATTGTATTTTTGAAATCTGTGTTTTATATTTTACTAGCTAAAGCTAAAATTGAATATTGAAAAGGTCAGGTTTGTTGATTATAATTAGTGAAATGTCTCATCCATCCTCCAATTGAAGCTTGCAGCATAGATTGTATTTAGTTTTATGTTTATTGCTTCAAATATACGAGAAGCAAAGGTAATTTTATTTATCCTTATTTCTGCTTAATATAAAGCTACTTTTAAACATGATATTAAAAATGTTGAGTTTTATTCAATTTCAGCTGTCCCATAAAATTAACAAAATTTGGTTTGATTGTAGCCATATAATTTCAGTTCCTCATTTTATTTAGAATGTGCAGAAAAAGTATTTGTAGGTAGTAAAGGTGAGAAACTGCACATTATTCTATGTTTGTTGTATTATGTCTTAACCTTCTTTTTACTTTTCTGCTGTGCCCTTCTGATAGTATGATTGATATTCAATGCAATTATGGAATATTAGTTTGAAAAATGTAAGTTGCACTTTCTAATTAATTTCTTATGATATATTCATTTTTTATTCTAATTAAAAATTATATTGTGTAAATGGGCTGAATATGCATGTGTAAACAATGCTTCTTCATTTTTTTTTCTTTTTAATTTCCTACATGAGACATTTTTTTAAAAAATTCATTTTATATATGTAGTTTTATATTGTAAATCCTGATCAATTGATAAAACATGTATTTATGAGGTATTTTCAAAATAACTTTGGTTTAAATTTCTTTAAAATCTAATTAAAAAAACTTATCAACATAAATATTATTTTAACATATATTAGTTAATTGAAAAAATATTATAAAGCAAAATATTTTTTAGAGATTTTACATGCAATTAAAACTTACAAATGATGGAACATTAGAATAATATTCCAATATTTCAGTGATAATAATCAGTTCCAAAGCAAGGACCTTATCAATTAAAAGAAAGCATAAAATTAATATGCTCCAAAATATTACCAATAAGATATAGAAATTTCAGAGCCTACTAATGTTTGATTTGACCTTAAACAATCATCTATCTGCCAATCAATTACTACTGCCAATTTTTTTTTTTTTTTTTTTTATAATCTAGTCTTGTGTTTAGGCTATGTTGAATTTAGATTTTAAGACACTGTCTATTTGAAATGCAAGATCTTGATACATACATTCAAACAATGCATTTAGTGTCTGTGTTTAATCAGTGTCTAATCATTTAATTAGACTGTTTTTGTTTTTCTTCTTCTTTTTTCTTTTTTTAAAATCCTAAGTTAGAAGTAAAACTTGAAGAAGGTAAATGTAGAATATTTCAAACATTAATGTACAAAAAATATTAGGAAAGAATAAATTATTTTTGTTCATACTTTGCATAGTACTGAATTAAACATTTCATTCCGATTAAATTCATTTGCTCTATGTTATGCTGGGTTGTATCATTTTTCATTATGAATTAAAATTATTATTACCGAATTTTTATTTCATAATATATATTACACGAAGCTTGAGTAGTCTTACATAAATCTGACATTTAGTAGCATTTGCATGAAATTTTGTTTTTTTAGTATAAAAGGTGCACTGACTTTATTTTAACATATTATCTTTTGGCATATTTTATGTCAAATGTTGCCCTTAATTAAAATTTAATTCTGAATATGGAAATTATTTCGCTTTCTGAGGAAGTTGCAGTGTTTTTTTGTTTTTTTTTGTTTGGTTATTTTAATTTTCTCTTAATGTTGTTTTAGATGCCAGAGATGAAATTATGTTTTTTGTAGTTTTAATGTTTAAATTTAGATCTTTATTGGGGGGGGGGGTTTCATTTAAGTGTCAATTTTTTTTTTTATTGTTTTGCTACTGTTATATTACTTTTGTATCCAGAATAATCAAATTCGTCACAGATATTAGCTTACATGATTTGCAGTTTTCATTTCTAAGATGATAAATATTGTTTTTAAAAAATTAAGGAAAAGGTACTGTTAAGCTGTGAAAATGTTAAAGTTGGCTTTAAAATAGGTTTATTCATTCCAATCAATTGATACTAGTTCAGGTGTCATACAATTTTTCTCCTCATAATTTTTTAAAATGTGTTTCAAAACATATAGTATATTAATACTTCTCATTACTTAAATGAGCAAATATTTTTTGTTTTCAGAAATAATCAATCATCTTTTTCTCGTCATCATTATTAAAATAAATGCATAATGGATTATTTTTTGCATCATGAGGAGGTTGTATTCGAAAAGCAGTTTTGTTTTCTTTAATTTTGACATTATTGAATTGAATTTCAGACATAGCCAATGTTGCAGTAATTTTATAATTGGTTTGTTTGTATTTACACCATTAACCCTCCCAATGTATTTTAATATAGGATTTTTTTTTTTTATTTCATGCAGTTTAACTGTTTTATTGTGTGGTATTGATTTGTTGAACTGATTGTAAAAGCCTTTATTACTTAAATTGCAAAGTGCATTTTGCAGTTTAGTAATACAAAACTTTAATGCTTAATAGTACATTTACTATTCTCGTGTCTTTAATAAATAGTTTTGAAAATTCTGAAACATATTTATTTTCTTTATTCCCAGTTTTATTTTAAATCTGCAGTATTATATCAAATTATTGATTAGTATCTGAAGTGCTTAAATAGGATATATATGTCTTTGTGGAGAGGATAATTAAATATATATAGTAATAAGAAACTAATATTTTTTAAGAATTATTATGTTATAATTGAGGTATTAGTTACATTTAATTTCAATTTAATGTTCACAGCTTGAAAATTGTTGCTAAAAGCAGGTATTCTTATAATTTTTGAAATTTTTTTTTTATTCATAAAAAAAAATCCATTATATATCAATCATTTTGCAGATTGACAGCATGTATGTACTTAGTTCTGTTCTTGTATGCAATTTCGGGAAGTTAGTAATTATTGATAGATTCAAATGCTACTATTTTAGATTTTGATGTAAATATAATAAATTGAAAGTAATATTTTCAAAGACAAACTTAGTAATTATTTTAAAGTATTAAATGTTCTATCATTTTTGCTTTCAGCAGATGTAAAATAGTTACTATATAATAAAAGTAATTAATTTGTGTGTGTTATCTTTTATTAAATAAATCTTAATTCTTACTGAGCTTTATTTTTCAATTTTACAATGAGTTCTCATTTTCAACTGCAATGTATTGTCTCATTATTTTAGAGAACGAAAATCATTTAAGAGCCTTCATTATATTTAGTGTTTGATCTATAATTAATTATAAAGAATTTATTAATTAACAAATAACTGTTAAATTATTGCTCTTGCATTGGATTCTGGTAATTTAATTTGACTTTTTCTTTTTATATTTAAAATTTAGATATTGTTTCCAGTCTATTATCAAAGAAAATGTTTGTGGATATATAAGCGTAAACTTAATAGAATTAGTAAAAGAATTTTTTTAACTTCATTTGTAAATTTTGCAATTTTTGACAAAAGGATATGAGCAAAAAAGTACTAAAGATCTGCATTAAATGAATTTGCAGTTTTTATATAAATATGGGTACTTCAAAGGGATAAATATTCACTTTTAATGGCTTCTATTTTAGGTAAAGAAACAATTATTTATCAAAAGCAGCATTCTAATATGAACTGTCTCATTTAGTTTAACTTTTTTCTTTCTTTTTTCTTTATAAAAGGAAAAAAAAAGTATACATTTCAGTCAAGAATATATTTCCTTTCTATTGATTGGTCCCAGAATTTGATATAAAATAATATGTTTGTTCTGAAAATTTATAGACAAATTTTATTTGCCGCAGTTGTTGCATTTTTGAATTTTCTTACCAAATGCATCAACAAACAGTGAAGTGATTTAATCCAGTTGTTGATACACATTTGCAATTTTCATCAGAAGTGGGGTAGTTTTCATGCCCAACTCTTAGCATTTCTCAATTATTGAGTCTGCATGTACAGACTTCATGACACTGCATTACAATGAAGAGTTCTTAAAAGTTTATATTTTTGATGTAAAGATCACATATCCAGATTTGTCATTCTAGATCACAACATTGATGGATTATTATATTCATGAACAAATATACTGAGAGACAGTGATTTTTTCTAATGATTAGAGAAGATATAGAATCTGGTAATTTATCCAAACATCAAAGTTAATTTTTTGATTTACAATTTATTTGGTTTCTATACAAAAAAAGTAATAAATATGTATATGCAGTATTTATAAGTGGACAAATGTTACCTTTTCAACTAATTCAAATTTTGGGGTTTGAACTCTCCTTTTTTATTAAAACTCTTGATGTTCCACCTTACAGAAAGAGTATTATTTTGTCATGAATTCTTTTTTCCTCGAAGTGTGTGTAAATGTTCTATTTGTAAATGTAAGAAAATCACATTAAAAAACAGCAACATGTTCTGCAAACTGTTTTTATTAATTTAATAATGAATCATATTTATTATTATCTTATTCTATTATGTTAAAGATCTATACCATAATAGTTGCATTTTGTATTATGGAGCTCAGTAATCTTAGTGCATAAAAGTTGTGAAGTAAGATAGGGAACATAAATATCTGGAATCAAAAATCTACTAGGATCATAAATATCAACAAGCACCCAATATTCTCCTAGTTTTATATTTAATTTTTATGTGTATTATAAATTTTTCCCAGAATCTATTATCTGTTTTTCTTATAAAAGAAAAATTACACTGCATTAGTTTGTTTTGATATAGGCTGATCTTAATTTCTTATTGCTCATAATCTCAAAAAAGAAGTGGAGAATTGTCTTATGTTTACATTTTCAGTTTCAAATACACTCTTTTGCAAATCTAACAAAATGTATTAAATCAATTTTAGTTATATAAGTTACAGTAACAGTGTGTATTTTGTTGTTCTTTATGTCAAGCCAGCAATTAATCACCAATAATGTTATGTTAGCTGATTGGCTACATTATCAGTGACATGTAATTGAATCTAACATTCAATAAAAAAAATGCAGTCAAGCCAAAAATTGGGCTATGACATACAGTACCATTTCCACACTATTCAATGAATTAAAAGATATATTTTTTTTACTCATTTAGACATGTTTTTACATTAATGAAATGCTAATTTCAGGAATTACCCAGATTAATGATGAATAGCATTAGTGAATAGAGAATTTAGATATTCACTTTTTATGACATATTAGAAAGATTTTAGTTATTGGATCAAAAAGTATAAATACTAACTGTAGGAAAAATTTTGACAGTTTTTTCTGTATTTATTTTATTAATTATGCATGAATTTTTCCTTCATAAATCTGCCTTAGTGTGCAAATTTGATGTGAATGGATGTGATGTGTGAGGTGAGAATCCACTCTTTATTGATTATGATAAAGCAATAAAAATTTCTTAACATTAGTGGACAACATTAGACTTATTGTATTTGTTTCCTTTTTTTTTTTTTTTTTTTT
>JAPMOQ010020712.1:0-11044 GCA_026543055.1 Argiope trifasciata | reverse complement strand
TGAATATTGATGGAGAAGGTAAAAGGAAACCTTTCCAAAATTTCATAAGGCCCATACGCAACAATGTACGCTGCACAGTGTGTTGAGAAACATTGCCTGGGTCACCACTGTTGTAGCTGGTGGGGATTTCGGCTGTTGTAGCCCTTCGGTCACGGCGAACAATGCGTAGCAATCTCTGCTTTCCTCTGGAATCAATGCGCCGTGGACGACACACTTTTGGCCGGCGACTTGCCGTTTCACCATCCCTGCACCACCTTTGATATGTGCTCACAACAACTGCACGTGAACAGCCCACTAAACGCGCCGTTTCTGATATTGATGTTCCAAGTCACCGAGCCATAACGATTTGACTTTTATCAAAGTCTGATAAATCCGCTGCTTTTCTCATTATGCCGCTAATCGCACTATGTTTAAAAAGACACTGCATACCCGTTTTATATACTCCAATATCAACCACGCACGCGTAGTGGTTCTGCTCCTGGGCAAGCCCATTCTCATAGATGGAGGGTGGTCATAATGTAATGGCTCTTCGGTGTATATACCATTTTTTAATCTATGCAACTTATTAATCGGTTCTTTCATTTTAATTTATAGAAATCATTAAAGAACAAGCAATCAAAATTACACAAAATTCATAATTTTTATTTATACATTACAAAAAATATAGACAAAATACATATGAATAAGTATTTAAAAAAATATGATTAAATGGATGTTTCAATGTTCAACCTATTAAAAATAACTCAAAAATTATTTATTGTTCTATACATTTAGAAAGAATACAAACATAGCATAGCAAGAATGTCAAAGTAAATGATGAAATCAATTCAATTCAACAGAAACATTCTAGATACTAAACAGTTTTTTTATCACCAATAAAAACATAATATCGAACAATATGCTTTTAAAACAGAATGTTCCTGAAATGCATTTTAAAATGCTTAAGTTACATTGATAAAAATTACATTAAATGAATATCATAAAATACAACAAAAACATACAATAGAGTAAATTTAATAAACAGGAGTAAGGTCATAATTAATATATATACATATGGAAATTAAACAGCATATAAAAAGGAGTTGGAAGAAACACTTTTATGTTATTACAGAATTTCATGATTCAAAATTGATATAATGAAGAAATAGGGAAAAAACGGAGTGAAGCCTCAATGTAGCAATGAAATTGGATATATATATATATATATAAGGTCCACAATGATATAGCATGATATTATAACCATCAATTTCAGTTTAAATACAAGAAACAAAAAGGATAATTAAAAAAAAATCACTAATGAAAATAAACAGATTACTCTTTTGTTATTAAACATGATTACCCAGCAATAACTGAATAATACGAATCATTAACAGATAAAGAAAACTTAATAGAAAAGTACATAATAAAAAAGTAAAGCCTCATATTGCGATTGGAAACCTTCACTCATCACAACATCATTCGTCTCTAATACATTCATCAGATAGTTTTTAGTAAAAAGTTGCTTGTCAGATATGCTGTAGTAGTATAAAAATTACTGGAACACCATTGATTTCAGTTTCCTATTATTAGTAAATGGGCACATATAGAATGAATTCTTTAAAATGATCGTAGCATATCACCGACTTCGAAGAAGGCTTACAGCACTCCATTCCATTGCTAACAACGCAATTCAGGATTATTGAAAGAAAAAAAAACACTTTACACGGCAATTACTCTTCTATTTCACATGAAAGTATCCAGCATCACACCAACATTTCATCTTTTAAGATATATTAAGAAGCCAGAAAATTATTCAAAGTTATAACTTCAAATGTAAACAAAAACCCCGCTTCATACTTGGAGGAGAACGTCAATGACAGACTCATCCACTGAAGCGTTGCGAATGAAGGTTTGTTGTTGTTGTCTAATGCCACTTGGTCATACCAAGCCCGAATGAGCAGAGCTCTTTCGAATTAAAGCAGAGGCATGCGCCTTTCGTTGTTAACGAACACTGTTCAGGTGAAAGGATAACTTTGCTAGAACACACAAGACAGAACGCTTTTTAGGGGGTGATCGAATTCATTCATACACTCATTCATCTATCAGCAAGTTAGAATTTAGAGCCAAATCAGAGACCGACTCATCCCTGATTCAGTACCCACAGAGGTGTCGTTTTGTTACGGGAACTTGGAGGACATTGCTGTCACAACCTATTTCACGTGCCCCAACTGCCATTAGCTAACATGGGGGGCTTTGGAGAAGACGAGGACAGAACCCGTGACCTTTCGGTTACGAGAATGACGCTCTACCAACCAGGCTAACGTTGCCCGGAT
The DNA here is from genome assembly GCA_026543055.1 of Argiope trifasciata. Taxonomy (NCBI): domain Eukaryota; kingdom Metazoa; phylum Arthropoda; class Arachnida; order Araneae; family Araneidae; genus Argiope; species Argiope trifasciata. The sequence continues at coordinate 8,732 of JAPMOQ010020712.1, read as the reverse complement.
GATGGTTTAAATGCCATGAGCATAAGTGCATGAAACGTGACTTTTACGTCACATGAATTGTCCCCATATTTCAGTCAATTTTACAGATCGAACCATGAAAAATTATAGAGGAGTGTAAGAAATATATTTTATTAATTGGCGCATTTTTTGGCATCAGCATAAATATTTAATTTTTCTATCGTTTTTTAGTAACTGTTTATAGAAATTAAAAAATTATGTAATATTTTGGCACCTTATTTCACAAAACTTTCAGATAGAAGTATGCATATGATTGCAGTATTTAAGGAAATACTGCAATTATATGCATACTTCTATTCTTCCCCTTAAGTCTTGCTAGACATCGAGGGGAAAATCCAGTGTATGTCAGATAAATAGATGTACGTTAAAATCTTAAAAGGCAGTTCTTGATAAAATGCCTTATTTACAATTATTAGTAGACTGAAAGATTAAAGGCAAAACATGAATGTAGTTTTCGATACTTCGGCAAGTCCGAGCCCTGCTTTTGAAAGAAACACGACACATTTTTACTGCTAAGAAGCAAAAAGAGGGCAAAATAGCATGTTCAGGATATTTTAATAGTCTTGAAAAGGGACTCCCTGCATACAGTAGTGTTGTTAAAAAACCTGACAAAAATTCATTACTACGTATAATCAACACGGAGCATAAAACTCAACAAACTTTATTCTTCAAAATCAAATCTTACACTACTCATTTTTCCTTTTTCCAAAAAAAATAAAAACCATCTGATCACATGACACGCGCAACTGCCGTTACATTTCCGGCTTATTGGCACGTGTGTAAAAAGAAAATAAAGATAAACATTTTCAGTACTTCGTTTTTAACATCCTCCCACCTTTTGATTATGAAGCATAATCAAAACTATTTTTAGTTTGTAAATACAATCTACAAGTTTAGTCTCTCTGGAACCTTCAGTGTTCTTCCATACTTACTAAATTTCGGTGTGGGTTCGAGGATGGTGGTGTCCTTGAACTGCTTGGATGGTTCGGAATGATCCATTGACTCTAGGCTCTTCAAATATTGAGGACCATCTGAGGTAGCGATCTCCAATGGGTATATCCGTTGTATAGGGCGAAGCAGCTCATTAGTCGATGTCTGTACTCTGACAAGACGAACTTCTCCATCTCTCCCAGGAATTAGCTGTGAAATGCGTCCCAATGGCCAGTCTAGACGTTTTTTGTTATCGGCTCCCACCAAAACTATGTCCCCGATTGCAACTTTAATTTTTGACTGTCTTTTCTGTACTCGCTGTATAAGAGTACTTAAATACTCTGATCTAAACCTCTCCCTTAGATGTTTAATTAAGTTCTGTCGGTATTTTATTCTTTTCGTAAGGGATTTGCTATCCACTGCATCAATATCTAGTAATTTGTGTTCTTGAATGTCTTGCAAGAACATAGACGGTGATATTGGTTTTACAGCTTCACTTTCAGTAACGTAAGTAAGCGGTCTTGCATTTATGACGCTTTCACAATCAGCTAAGACAATTAACATTTCTTCATAACTCAAGCTAGCTCTTCCTAGAACTCTTCTTAGTAGATCTTTCAAAATTCTTATGAGACGCTCCCACCAACCACCCCACCATGCAGCAGTTGGCGGGTTGAACTTCCATTCGATAGCGCTTACAGCTCCTTGTTTTTTAATCTGCTTCCAATCCAATTGACTTAGGGCGTTGGCTGCTCCTCCAAAATTTGTACCGTTATCACAATAGACAGTTGAACATCTTCCTCTACGCGAAACAAATCTTCGAAACGCCATTAAGAATGCCTCTGTGGTAGCGGCAGGAACAAGCTCAAAATGTACTGCTCGATATACGGCGCAAGTAAATATTAGCACCCAGCTCTTCTTGTTTTCTTTGAGAAAGAGTGGACCAGCCATATCGATCCCGGTAATCTGAAAAACCGCTGCATCTTTTACTCGGTCTTCTGGAAGTGGAGGGGCAATCGATTCCAGATTTCTAGAGCTAAACCTCTTACAGGTAATGCAATTTGTCAAGACATGTTTCACAGTTCTTCTTCCATGTAAAATCCAATACTTTTCTCTTAAAATATTCAAAAGTATCTGCACCCCTGCATGACAATTTTTTATATGCGTGTAAACTATTAATCTTTTAATCACTTCATGGTTTGAAGGTAATATAGCAGGTTTCAAAAATGTATCATTATCTTTCCTGTAGGCAATTTTGGTCTTTAATCGTAAGATGCCTTTTTCATCTCTAAATGTTTGCAGAGTTTTAAGTCGATCATCATTCTCAGAAGAAAAATACTCATTTTGAATCAATCTTATTAGCTTCTCTTCAGCTTCCTGGTATTCTGATGCACCCAATTCTCCGTATCTTTTTTCCTTTGGTCTCGCACAGTTGTGTTTAAATCGGAGAACCCATGCTATAAGTCTAACAATGCTTTCATATCTGCTAAATTTATGGTAGTACCAATCATTATTTTGGCAGATTTCACTATTTGTTAATGTGTATGAGGTTTTCGACTTCTCCTTTTCAATAACATCTTCATCGTAAGAATTATTAACTAAATCTGTAAGATGTTTGTATTCAATTCGATCTTTCATCCATTTAGGACCTTCCCACCATCTTGACGATAGGAATTGTTTTGCTTTAGCACCACGTGATGGCAAATCTGCCGGATTCTTTTCACCAGGCACATGTCTCCAAGACGTGGGATCACGTAGCTTTCTGATCTCGTTTACTCGGTTGCGTACAAATACCGACCAGTTATCGTCTCTCTGTATCCACGCCAACACAGTAGTCGAATCACTCCAATAATATCTCTTGAGATTTTCCCATTGTAGAGCTTTTATGACAGAATTTGACAAACGGGTTCCAATAACAGCAGCTAAAAGTTCCATTCTTGGAATCGTGGTTCCTTTCAATGAAGAAACTCTAGATTTAGACATCAGAAAAAACACTTCGGTTCGATCCTCTTCTTCAATTCTCAAAAATACCACAGCTGCATACGCATCTTGACTACCATCAACGAAAGTATGCAAGGTACAATTACTGACATTTTCTTTAGTTATTTGAACATATCTTGGCACTTCAAGATCTTTCAAGCATGTTAGCTCGTGAAACCATCCTAAAAACTCCTCTCGTAACTCGCATTTAATGTCTTCATCCCAGCTTATTCCCCTTTTCCACGCTTTCTGTAGCATTAATTTCGGACAGAGCATCACTGGGGAGATGAAACCAAATGGATCAAACATTCTGTGAACAATAGATAACATGTTACGTTTAGTAACCTTTTCAGTTTCTACATCATTCATCCGACTCAAATCAAGTTTTAAAGTGTCCGAGTCTTTATTCCATAATAAACCCAGAACGTGTGTTTCTACTTTCTCCTTAATTTGACACTGACCAGAATACTCCCATTCTCGAAGTTCAAATCTTCCTTTGGACATAAGAGTTGTTGATTCTTGTATAAATTTTTTCAGTTCTTCTTTGTTATCAACACTGGTAACAACATTATCAACGTAAAAACTTCGAGCCAACTTTTCCCTGAATTTAACGTCATATTCGTCACTTCTTCTAATGTGATAGTCAATCACTGAGGCTAACAGGAAAGGGCTACATGTTAAACCAAAAACTACTCTGGTATGTCGAAAATACTTCAATTTATTTTCCTTTTCGTTCTCCCACCATAAAAAACGAAGAAAATCCCTGTCTTCTTCATGAATGCTTATTTGGCAGAAAGCTCTTCTAACGTCTCCAATAACACCAAATTTTCCCTCTCTAAAACGTAACAGAAGGTCAGGCAACAACTCAATCAAATTAGGTCCACATTCCAAACATTGGTTAAGAGACGGGTGGTTGGGGAGTCGTGATGACCCGTCATATACTGGTCGGATTGGAGTAGTAGAACTACTCGGTTTCAGCTCAGGTCGATGATGCAGATAATTCCCGTAACCATTTATTTCAGTTAGTGGAACTTCTTCTATGATACCCTCTGTGAGCCAACTTGCAAAAATTTCTTCGTATTTAAGATACAAATTCTTGTTCTTAAGTTTCGAGGTAGTGTATTCCAGTCGTCTCTGAGCTAAGTGAAAATTATCAGGTAAAGGTGATTTGTCATCAGCTCAAGGTAAACAAACTTCATAACGCCCGTCGCAATTAATTTTCACTGTCTCTAAAAAATGTTCTTTTGTTTGAAGATCAATTTCTTGCTTGGACTTCTTTTCAATCGGATCATCGATTCCAATCAAGTCTAATCGCCATAAATTAGATAAATCAAGCTCATTCACAAACATGGACGTTACAGTTATCACCAAATCTGAGCTTTCTTTTGGGGTTTCTTCTTCGGGTACTTTTCCCATTAATGTCCATCCTAAATGGGTTTCAACTGCTACAAGACCAGATTTCAACATTCTTCTTTTCCCAGTTAACATTTTCTCCATCATATCGGCTCCGATAAGTATATCAATAGCAGCAGTGCTATCATTTACGTCAGATAAAATAATATTATGTTCTTCCAGTTCTCTTATCCAAGATCCGTTACAAACTGGCTGAACATCTTCACAAATTTTGTCTTGATCCAATGCATCGAAATTACAAGAGAATTTTTCATTCAAATCCCTTAACCATATTTTGTAGCAGTCATGTGTAATCTGTTTGCTGGAAACACCTCCAAAAAGGGAATGTACTAATTTTTCTTGTCGAAGAGAAGGATAGCCCATTTCTCGTACAACCTTTTTTAAAACGTAAGATCTATGTGATGCGGAATCCAAAAGTAATCTGACACTTTTCTTTTTATCTCCAGAAACCAGCACGGCCTTTAAAGTCTGTAGAAATACTCTAGTACTACGTTTATTTAAGTTGGACATGCTGACGTTATTTTCAACTTGTGATTTTACTTCATTTTTCTCGGAAGCCTTTTGTGTATCCATCTTATCGCACATCAATATCACATGCTTTTTAGAACAAACAAAACATCTTAAAGCAGCTCGGCAATTGTTGACTGCGTGCGAGCTACCCAGACAAGCAAAACAGCAGCGTTTTTCTTTAACAATATTTTTCCTTTCTTCTAAACTCATTTTGAGCTAAAAAACATTCAGAGCTCTTATGTTTACCATCACAAAATATACATTTCAATACAGCTGTAGTTGATGCTGTCGTCAACAAATTTGCAGCAGTAGGAATGCTGTTATAAAATAACGGATTTTTCTGCCCTTGCTTCTTTTTAAAACCTTGTGTACACTTAGGTTCGTTTAATCCAAAACCCGACATCGCCAAGTTTATTCGCTCTTCGCCTTCAACTTCCGCTTTTATGAATTGCATTAGATTGTTTAGCCTTTCCTTGGCATCAACAGAAGCAGAAGATGTAGGATGACGATTCCAAGCTTTTAGGAAATCTTCGCTAAAGCAGGATTCTACCATTGGGTATAATATAGAAGCACATTTATCACTTGTGACTCCTAAAGTCTCTAAAGCTCTCAAATGTGATTCCAGTTTATCATATAAAGATGTCATAGAAAACTTCTCATTTTTATGAACCGAAATTACTAGTTTCAGAAGTTCCCTGACGTACACTTCTACTAATAAATCATTTCTACCGAAGCGAGCTTTTAAGCTTTCCACTGCTTTGGCATAATTGGCACTCGTTGGCGGAAAACTTTCCACAATCTCCCGAGCACGAGATCCAGCAACAATGGCTTGAATTAAATATTGAAATTTGTTTTCGGAAGCTATGTCGCCATCTTTATGAATGTGCTCAAACTGACTCCAAAATGGCAACCAGTCTTTAATACTTCCAGAAAATTTTCGAAACTCTAACTTTGGTAGATGAAATTTGCTCTTAGCGTTATTTTCAGATAGCGGTAAACTTTCACTTACCTCTACTACGTTAGACTGAGCCTGGATTCTTGCCATCTCCAGTTCATACTGTCTCTGTCTTTCCTTTTCTTCCAGCTCATACTGTCTTTCCTTTTCTTTCAGCTGATACTGTCTTACCTTTTCTTCCTCTCTCTGTTTTCGATCACCAACAGCCGTATTCAAAACAGACGCTACGAAGTCCGGATCCTTTTTGTACTCATCGCTGTTGAGAATTAAATTCTTTAACCCTGAAATAGTAACTTTCTCTGATATTACTTCACCAAGTTCTTCTGCAACCAGTAAGAGATCTTCTTTTTTGAAACCTTTAACTGTAGCAAACATTGTAATTAAATAAAATATCCTGTCGCGGACGCCAAAAATGTTAAAAAACCTGACAAAAATTCATTACTACGTATAATCAACACGGAGCATAAAACTCAAACTTTATTCTTCAAAATCAAATCTTACACTACTCATTTTCCCTTTTTCCAAAAAAAATAAAAACCATCTGATCACATGACACGCGCAACTGCCGTTACATTTCCGGCTTATTGGCACGTGTGTAAAAAGAAAATAAAGATAAACATTTTCAGTACTTCGTTTTTAACAAGTGTTGTTGTAATTGAAACTAAGAAATCGCATGGCAACAGTATAAGACAATTAAAGTCTTCGAAATCACATCCATGAAAAATAAGGGCAACTTAAATGCTAAATTTTTTATGTTTAAATTGAATTCAGGAGATAATTTTAGCCTATTAACCGAATATTAATTGGTATTCAGTAATACGCTTTGCATTGAAATATTTCATTATATCCTGCTTACAGATTCAGAATGCAATCAAAATGAAATTATCACAGTAACATACAAACAAGTTTATCCATTTTAAAGGGCTAATTACTGGTAATTTTTAGGAAATCAATGAAAAATAAAAATTAACTTATCCAAATTAATTGTGAAATTATAATTAAAAATTGCAAATAAGAAATTAACACTTTAAAATTTTTTATGACACTTTCAATTAAATTCTAGTGATCCTTTTTAATACCAGAAATATTTAAACATACATAAAAATAATTTTTATTTTAAAATGGTATTTATAAAAACATACTCTTATTTATTACAAGGGAAAAAAATTGTGAAATAAGCATCTCAGTTCTTTTCACATAATTATGGAATTAAACCGGAAGTGAGTCTTGCGCACGGAAGTACCAGTAACGCATAACAGCAAAACAGAAAAATCATACATAATACACATTACAAAATAGTTGATTAAATCTCAGCTCTTTAAAGTATTTCTAGAGCTATAGTTATTAAATATTTATGTAACTATAAATATTACGTTATAGATAAGTACAAATTACTTGAGTTAGTAAGCTTCCAATATAATTTTTAAAATCCGCATGCAATAATTGAAAATTTCCATCGCTACGGGATTCATTTTTAAAAAATATTCATTGAAAGCATATTAAAGTGCAATTTAGAGAAAGCCAACTTTAATTAATTGCTGAACAGTAAGAAAAAAAAAAAAAAAAAAAAAAAAAAAAAAAAAAAAGAAAGAAAAGAAACCACGTGCTCTCATTGCATCTGATCTACTGAATTTTCATTGGTCAATTGGGACTATTCTATGTGGGAAATTCGACGCCGCTAAACAGTAATTCTCGAAAAGAAGCGACGGAATTAATTGGATCAATTTTTTCAAATTGGAGTAAGTACAGTTTTAATTACTATTTCAGAATTTTTGAAATAAATTCTTTTAGATATGATTTTTCAAACAATATGTTTTTGAGCGTGTCTTTAAATGAAGAAAATGCAATCGATTATTGAATGTAAAACAAATTGCAAACTTCTACATAAAAATGTTAGAAGTTTGCAAAAATAATGTTTTTGATACATAAAAATTTTGATGACTTGTTAAGTAAAAAAAATACATGCATTAATTTTTTGAGATATAAATTGATTGGAAGATGATAATGTTGAATTCATTGAAAATAATACAAAGGAATTATTGCCCAATTTCAGATACCTGCTTATGTAAACAAGTAAATGAGCGACTGAAAAGTGGCATTTTTGAAGCCTATAAGTTAGATGCTAAAGTAGAATTTAAGTTAATTAGAGCTAAAATTCAATTTTAGCTCTTATTAACCTAATGCCATTAAGCTAATATATGACATTAATTGAATGTCAATTTTTATTTTTCATTTGTTGACGCAATGATGCAATTTTGTAAAAAATAATTATTACAAGCAGAAGACAAATTTCCTGATTTTAAAGTGTTTTTGTTGTGCTGATATAATTGAGAAATGTTGGGTTGAGGATTTCTTTGCTTGGGAAAAACAACTTCCAATGGAAAATTTGTTTTAAAAAATGGATAGTTTTTTTTTTCTAATTCTTTAAAACTTATAAATTGAGGTTACATTTTATATTTTGTTTTCTTAATTGACTTTATATTTTCCCAAATATTACATGAACTTATTTTTATTGAATCCAATTAAATTATAATAAAACAAATTATCTAAAATGATTTTGACGTTATTTGTATTTTGAAACTGTATGTAAATTAATTCATGAATTTAAATGAAACAATAAAATTTAAGTTTTGAATGAAATTTGGTAAATATAAGCTATACATTCACAAGAAAATATTTCTCATGCAAAGCAAAATTCTTTAAACATTTTTTTTTTCTTTATATGTATAATAAGCTAATTAATTTTATTTCAAGAATCAAAATAAATTGAATTCAATGAAACAACTAATTTTTAACTAAGCATTTTACCTAAACACTTAAAAAAATTAATTCTTAATTTTTATCAAAATTATTAGATGAATAGTAATTGCACAATGGATTGCAATTTAATTAATTTTGCACATTTTATACCAGTATCTCAAGTGAGCAC
>JAPMOQ010020709.1:147237-164851 GCA_026543055.1 Argiope trifasciata | reverse complement strand
ATTATTCTTTGTATTAAATTTGTCTAATTATTCTTTGTATTAAATTTATTCTTTTTAATATTTATATTAAAATTTGATCAAAATTCTTATGTAGGAAATCTGTTTGTGAACAAGCGTATACGATAATTAACAAAAAGAAGGAGCTAAATATATAAAATTTATAATAAGTACGAAAGAACTCATTAGAGTGCGATCTTTTTTATTTATATATATATTATGGTTAATGCAAAATTAACACTAAAATGATCCAAACAATGCTTTTTTTCTGACATATTAAAACCAAAAATTGATACATAGCTATAATTGTAACAGAATTAATGAGTTTATAAGCTTATGAACACACAAAAAGATTGACGATTATTTGCATAATTGATATAGTTCCAAATTTGATGGATATTGTTACAAATCTGTAATTTTACTTCCCAGCACGAAAAGTCAGCGTAAAAAGATCGTTTTACGATCAGCCCAGTGGGTGTTGATAGGATATCGCGTCAGTGACTTCAGAACTTGGCGACAAAATGGATAATGTTAGAAACTTCGAGAATTATGCCGATCCGTTCATTAGGAATCGAGATATACCTGATTAGTCTAGAAGATTCTAGGAACCCGCCTCCCGGGAACTATAAAAGACCGGTATTCTCTAAGTGCAAGTAGTCGTGATGAATTGTAGTTGGAGTCTCCGACGAGTAAAGAGTCTTTAAGAGGATAGCGAAGTAACGACGGAGTGCCAGCATTGTGTGGAGCTATTGCTAAAGTATGAGCATCGAATTATGTTGTCTACTGTGGAGACAGCGTCGTGTGTATGGAGTAACCACTCTTGTGGTAGATATACAACTAATGAGAAGGACAGTGAGAAGTTTCAGCCGTCTGGAGACACCGTAGAGCGAAGCTCTGAGGATTCCCTTTCCTGATGAATCCTACCTGGCCGCTTTGTGTATGAACATTGTTACTACCGTATTTCTACTTCTGCTTTACTGTTGTTATTGTGTGATGCGATGTGTTTGCCTCCGATGTACATATTTGTCGTCTTTGTGTTGTCCTGTCTTCGTGTAAATAAACAGCGTCGTTGTTTACTACTGAGGCCTGATAATTGTGTTCTCACAACATACACCCACTACACAAGCAAAGCTCGGCGGTAAAATTCGTAACAATATCTAGGTTTTGAGCACCAAATTTTATCTAACTCTCTTCTTTTATCTTTATTTGGACAACTGGCCAGAGAGCTGTTCTTCGATTGGTCTTCATGGAAAATTTGATAGAAATCTATAAATTTAATGCAAAGGCCACACACCAAGTTTATCTATCCAGCTTACAGAGGTTTTGAGTTAAAGATAAACATAAATCATAAAATAGGTATTTCAGACTCCTGGAGATCTGACACACCCAAATTTCAAAATTTTCGTCATTTATAGAATTTTTTCTTTGTATAAATTTTATGTACCAGAAACACTCACAACTCAAGAGAATCTCGGTGGTGAAATCATTAACAATGTCTACGTTTTGTGTACCAAATTTTATCTAACTCTCTTCGTTAACCGTTATTTGGACAACTAGACAGAAAGCGTTTCTATGACCGGTATTCGTGCAAAATTTGATAGAAATCTATAAATTTAATGCAAAGTTCACGTACCAAGTTTTATCTATCCAGCTCACGGCGTTTTTGTGTTCAAGATAGACAGGAAACCTAAAATATGTTTTTCAGACTCATGGAGGTCTGAAACACCCAAATTTCAAAATTTCCGACATTTATAGAATTTTTTCTTTGTATAAACTTTATGTACCAGAAATAAAAAATGTATTCTTTGTTTTATTATCGATTACATCATGTTTGTTTTGGCACCCATTGCTATCGGTATGGTTTTTGTTTTTGTTTATCTATTTATTCATTGTCTGAGCCTTCGAACTGTACTTATTTTTCCCCTCATTCTGACCACAGGGCGCAGAACCAAAAAGTGAAGTCCTCCCCAGGGGATTCGATCGAAACTAATCTCGTTGCAGACCAGCGGTTTTTCCTATCAAAACAAAAGGATTCAGGCCAGAAACTGACTAAAAAAAAGAAAGAAAATTCCAGATTCCTATACTTTATTCCGTTTTAGAAAATGCAGTCAAAACTTTTCCCACTAAGAATTTCGAAAGATGAAATCTCTGCCCTTTTCGTTTCAGCGATAAAAAAAAGTAAAAGGTAAAAATATTGTTGGAAGTTTGAAGGAGTTTTTCTTTTTTATATATTTATAATGCCTTTAGCCAGTTGACCCATCTTTAGAACTTATTTTAAGTCAAAAAAACTTGAAGTAAAGAAAGAAAAACAAAGTTTTGAAGTACTTTTTTTGTGACTTCCGTGAAATCCTGTCTCGCCATTTTGTATCCGAAAAAAACTGGACATAAGTTTACGACTGTATGTCTATTTTTCTTGTTTAATACATTTGATGGTTGCAAAGAAATTCTTTCATAGAACGCATTTTACTTAAATAGATATGTCTTAGAATGTTTTAATCCTTAAATACATGACTTTTAAATAAAATTTGAAATTAACCGGAACAAAGATGCATTAATAGGGAATAAAGTAATATAATATTTTTAAATTCAATTCCTACTTAGGTAAAAAAAATTTTTTTTTAGTTACTTTTTATTAAATTACTACTCGCCTTTGGCAACGAGCTGGTTCACCATAAGTAATGCGTTCAAAAATTTCTAATTAAAAACTTGAGTATCTTGGCCTCTTTATAACTTATCAGTCAAGTATATTTAAACTTCAAACTTCGATAGTCACGCAATTCGTATTATTACAGAGGCCTTACAATTTTTTGTTTATTGTACAATACATATCTCTGATTTGCAATCAGCTGTTGCGGATTTATGTGGATAATATCGCATCATATGTTTATTCCATGCCATTACGCTTCCACTCCAACATGTGCTGAGCATCACACTTTCCTCTGTTTAATTTGTAATAAGAGTTAATTTAATCATTTAGCTTGAGTTTTTGTCAAAAAGACGGCAAAGCACTGGTACACAACGTGCTCTTGTAAGCTAATTTCTAATTTCATTTTGTGAGAAGAAATTAAATGTTGGTGAATATAGTTACAGTATTTTATCAAAAATTCATTAAAAATATAAGCAGAATATAGAAGATAAAACATTGTCATCAATGAAAAAAAAGTCATTTTTAAGATGATTTAAAAAAAAACAGTTTTGTGCTGTAATATTTTCGGAAATTATAGCAAAAAAACTCAAAATATTAGCTTAATTTTTAAATAGCTAAAGTTTAAAAAAAATATGTCAATAATATACTTTTTCATCGCTCCAAAATAAATACTTAAATATGAAGTGCAGTAGCTCTAGATCATATGGTCTGGTAACCCATACGCACACACACAGGTTTCTTCATATGCATAAACACATATTCATTTGATTATCAGCCTGGAATAATTCCGGGCATTGATTGGTCTGAAACCGGTATTTTCTTTAAGATGATGGACGGAAAGATCTAAAAGAACCCGTTTTCATAATAATATTCTTTTATTTTTACAAATCAATCAGTTTTAATGATTGATTTGGAATACTGATGCAACAACTTTAATTTAAAATATTAGTAAAATTATTTTGTAAAATATGACTCACAGAGGAAAGTAAGAAAAAAAAATCTAAAGCTCATTATTCAACAATGCATTGTTTGACTCAAGCTGCATAAAATGCAATTACCTATTTCATTTAAACCAAGTTAAACAGTAGTAAACAACATGTATGCTTATCACTGATGATTTACAAATTAGTCATTGAACCCGAAATTTAATGAGTATACTGTACAAATTCAATCATGTTTAGTAAATAAAACTGATCTATTAAATAAGTGATACAGATATTACAAACGATCATTGAAATCTTTGCTTGGTATTTATTTTTTTAAGAAAATATCATATTTAATATTTATTTTGTTTTATCCTGTCTCGTGCTGAAAGTTACATTTTTTAGATTTAATTTGCAATTATAGTTGATTTTTAAAAATTTGGACTTCTGTCAATATGATGGCAACACGCTGATCAAATCTTTTTTTCCCCTTCAAGTACTCGTGCAGATTAACTTTTATTGTTTTGTCTGAAATATATTGTTGAAAAATATGGTTAAAATATTTGTTTGAAAATTCGTTAAAAATAAGTTTAAGTTGCATTTTAAAAGACAGACCATTAGAAAGCTAATTTTTTACATCTTTAATTTGATGTAAAAATCATGTTTGTACGATAATATTTTCGGAAGTTATTGAGGAAACACCCCAAAATTCTGTTAATGATTCTGTTAATAATTCTGTTTTGAATTAATTTAAATTCTTATAAAAATTGGAAAAAAATCGCTCCAAGGTGCATATTTTTGATGTCCAAATTATACACATGCCAAATTTGGTAGCTCTAGGTGAAACCGTCTGACTTGTAGAGCACACACACACAACGCATACACAGTGAGCTTTATTATAAGAACAGATTATCAAAAAAAATTATTAAGTATTAAAAAATTATTTATTTTCGCAAGAATTGGCCTATCATTCTTCAACTTCAAGTAAAAAATACAGAAATCGTTGCATTTTGCCGATTGAGCTACTACTGCTTGCTGTTTTCAATTTTCATTACAAACTGTTTAATAAGCATAAGAATTCTAATTCCAATAATTACACAGGCCTGCATTTTTAGGATTATGTCATGGTGGAAGGAGAACTTTATTCCTATCTATGTTTCTGGATTGCACTTTTTTCCAGGTTCTAATGAATCTCGTTTTGGTCAATTTTTCTGCTTTCAATGATTTTGCGTGTCTCGGCTATCCCACTCACATAAAAAGTAATAAAACGTAAATTTAGGCTAATTTTGTGCTTTTTCATTAAACTTTTGCCCCCCCCCCCCCTCCCCAACGGACTCTTGATGTGCTTGGCTATGATATTGTAAAGTATAAGCCATAAATTTAATTAAATTAAGTGCATTTTATAATAAAAAAACGTTTTAAATCTGTCAATATGTTTCATAATTTCGATGTTTTGCAACATATTAAAAATTTAGAAAATTGCGTTTTGCAAAACCTCCTGACGTGATGGGAAAAAAAAACTGATGTCATATTTAGATTCAGCCTGAAAAAATACATAGGGATCAATAATCAAAAGTTAAAAAACAATACCCATGCAGGCCTGTGTTATTCTAACAAAATGATACAATCGAAAATTTTCATCAAAAAAGATTTAACACATGCCATCCAATGCTGAAATAATTAACATAACAAGATAAGCCTTTGCAATAACAGACGCTACAATTTTCAAAATAATTTGAAAAGTTTATCAACAAACCGGCTCGTTTCGATTGATTTTTAATCGAAAACAGATTAAAGCTTATCTGAATTTACATGGAAAGGGATTTAAAAAGAAACATTATTAAATTTTGTACGAGGATCAGAATTAAGAGTTCGGAGACAACATTCGTGAGAGTATTTTCTTAATTCTCAACAATTTCCCTTGCAATTCCGAATTCTAAATTCAAAGAGAATCTACGCAGCGAATTTATTCTAAGGAATAGGAAAGATTATTTTAAAAGTCGGATTCTTCACGTTTAATTTCGCGAATGAAAGTAAACATTCTTAAACTGGTTTAAATTTTCCCACAAACTAATAAATAAAATAAGATTAAAAGTTTCTGAAATCTTAAAAGATTTTGAAAAGTAAAGGTTTCTACGGATGGCATTTTGTTAAATATGTAAGTTTGTGACCACATGTACAGTAAAATCATAGCATTCTTATCTTATTAAGCTATTTCCCATCAATTTAAAACGCAACGTTGAAATTTTTTTTGTAAAAACCTCTATTAATTTTTGATATATCATGTTAATGGTGGAGAACTTTTATGAAAACAAAAAGTTTGGGAAAATTGAAGTTAAAGACTTGATGGAAGTTAAATTGAAGTTTTAAAATCACAATAGTAACAATGGGAAAAAAAACTCAACAAGATTACCCAGCTTTAATCATTGAACCAATTTCGTCAATTTTTGCTTAGTTTGGAAGATCATTTCATTCAGATATATCATTTCCACATTTTCGATAGAAATCTAAAAATAAATAATTTTAGAAATCTAAAAATAAATAAATAAAATAAAACCTATATTACTGTTTAATTTTCTATAGAGCAAAAACGTTAAAGTATTCAGCTCCAACTACTGGATAACCATTTTTGAGAGGTATTAGTAGTTAGGGTAGGCAACAACATTTATTAGGTAGAGGTATTAGTTTTGTCATAACCCCAGCATCAACAACGCGACAGATTTCGCCAGTTAGTTTTACCATTTTGTACATAAAATGAATCAATCAGAATTAGCTATGTTTATTGAGCGTGATTTAAACTGTACTGCAATATGGTGTTATGAACTATAATTCGCCAAAGCTGATTGACATTAGTAAATGACTGCTGTTTATATAACAGACAAAACAGATTGATAATTGTAAGTAGTTAATTATTAGTACAGATTTTTTTATATACAGTAAAAGCTCTTTATTCGCGGGGTATATGTTCCATAAATATGCCGCGAATACAGAAACCGTGAATACGGAATGGATACGTCTCTAGGTGACAAAATAATATATAAACAATTTAATTGAAGCTTTTGTACATTTTGATACATTATCTTAAGGCTTAGGCAATGGTTTGAAGAATTTCGTCCTTTTCTTTTGCTTGGCAGTTTTCAAAAGCTCCTTCCATTCAGACTGATACGCAGCAGACGCATTAGCAATTTGCCTCTTAAAAATAAGACTCCGTTCCATAGACGGATCAATGTTCATAAAGAAATTGCAAAGCTCATTTGCCATTTTTAAACCTTCACTAAGATTTTTCAAATGCAATGTCACGTTTCCAGTGCTTGTTGAAGCCTCTTCTTGAATGGGCTGTGAATTTACCATTTCCTCCAAGTCGGTTTCAATCAAATCTGCATCTTGCGATTCAAGCAATTCCTGAGTGTCACTTGATTCTCTCTGTTCGATCCTATCTCGTCCTATTCCATTCGCGACTTCGGCTATGTTTGCATTTAACAAAATTCTTTAGACTTAAGTTGTAATAAGATCTATTTTACTTTTTCATTAGTTAATTTGACGGCGTTTACAAAGGATATTGGGTCGCATACTTGTTGGAATCTTTTTATTATTATGTATGTACTTATTAGATCCGCGAATAAAGAAATGTTAAGCGCGAAAATAGGATTTGGGTCGCATTTTTTAAATCCGCGAATAGTGAAAACGCGAATGAAGGAAGCGCGAATAAGGAGTTTTTACTGTATATAACAGACAAAACAGATTGATAATTGAAAGTAGTTAATTATTAGTATAGATTTTTTTATATATAGCTTCTATTTCTGCTTCTTTTACTGTAGATCGTGAAGTAACATTTCAAGAGCACTTGAGCCAAATATTGACGTTCAAGATTGCTAACGGAGCTTTATAATTGATTCGAAACCCACACACAGAGATGACACGCGTTTAGTTCCAGATAATCCCTCACGCTCTCTGGTGAGTGGAAAGAGATCGCCTTCTTGAAGGTCAGCGCCGCAAACGGTTTCCCGGCATGCCCCATCCGCATCGGTGTTCTCTCATTGGCACACTGCCGTGCGATTTCGCATCCCGAAAAACGAAACTTGCGGACACGTTCTGCCGAGCGAGTTCATGGGCAGATAACAGTGGGGAGAAATCGATTCTTTTGGGGAAGGGGGTGGGGGTCTTTCTCTCTAAACAAGGTCGGGACGATCCGTTTTCAGATGCACGCGTTCCAGAATTTATTGGGAGGCATGATGGTAATCTCGGATGTGGCGTACATTAAATGCATTAAGATGAAACGTTTAGCTGATGGTGCGGTTTGGAAGTTTGGAAATTGGATGGTAAATCAAGCATCGTTTGCTTCACTAAGGAAAACGATAATTTTAGGTTTAAAGTAACTCTTGGTAGTTATAAAACAAGGCTGGTTGGTTGGTTTTTTATAATTTATTGGAGAGCCACATCTGACCATACTGCGCCAACCATATGGTAATATTAGAATAAGTTTAAAATGACATTTTTTTTTTTGGAGTACAGTAAAAGCTGCTTATTCGAGCTTCTTTCATTCGCGTTTTTACTATTCGCGGATTAAAAAAACGCGACCCAATTCCTATATTCGAAGCTAAAAATTTCTTTATTCGCGGATCTAATAAGTACATACATAAAAATAAAAGAATTCCAATCCGATATCTTTTGTAAATGCCGTCAAATTGATTAATAAAAAAAGTAAAATAGATCTTATTACAACTTTGCCTAAAGTATGTTGTTAAATGCAAACTGCAAACATAGCCGAAATCGCGAGTGAAATAGGATGAGATGGGTTCGAACAGATGGAATCAAGTGACATTCAGGAATTGCTTGAATCACAAGATGAAGATATGACTGAAACCGACTTGGAGGAAATGGTAAATTCACAGCCCATTGAAGAAGAGGCTTCAACAAGCACTGGAAACGTGACATTTCATTTGAAAAATCTTAGTGAAGGTTTAAGAATGGTAAATGAGCTTTGGGATTTCTTTATGAGCATTGATCCGAACGAAGTCTTATTTTTAAGAGGCAAATTGCTAATGTGACTGCTGCGTATCAGTCTGAATGGAAGGAGCTTTTAAAAACTGCCAAGCAAGAGAAAATTACAAAATTCTTCAAACCATTGCCTAAGTCGTAAGATAATTATTCAAAATGTTCAAAAACTTCAATAAAATTGATTGTTATATATATATTTTTTATTTTGTCACCTAGGGTCGTATCCCCTATAATCCCATATAAATTATCTTTCCGTATTCGCGGTTTCTTTATTCGCGGCATATTTATGGACCATATACCCCGCGAATAAAGAGCTTTTACTGTACATTTGAGTGCCTAGAATGTGACAAAAAAATTCTGAAAACGCCTTTTTATTTTCAAATTATAATAAAAAATTTATGCATCAATCAAATTTAAAACTCAAATGCAAAGTAGAAACAAATTGGTTCAATTCGAAATAGTAAACATTGCTAAATACAGGTATAAAAACCCATCTCTCTTAAGAATTTAAAAATATTTGGGTGCTGTGTTTCACCCACCAAGTCTTGCAAATTTAAGGAAGACGAGGCAAAAAAGCGAATACGATATGTTCTGAAGACAGGACAGTCAATTAAAATATGGTGAATAATAAAATTTACTCGACATCTGTTGCATGTAGGCGCAGTTTCGCCAAATATCAAGTGCCTGTGAATGAAATGTGTGTGTCCTATAAGGAGACGAGTTAATATAAACCAAAGCATTAACCCTTTAATTACGAATTTTGTAATTTATGTAAACTGTAAGCTAGTTTCTTTCTTTATTTATTTGGCAACAGCATACAATTTCCATAGAATAGTAAGCTAATTTTTACTATTACAGGGCTAAATAATATTACATTATTACAATGTTATTTATAAACAAAACAGATAGTAAAGCGTTGCTTTTAAATATATTTATTTTTACGTCGATCCGTAAATTCTTATTAATCTACTACAGCATTGAATTACACATTTTTATAGCGTTATTATAATTTGATAATTTATTGATAAAGTGTGACATTCGGGATTCTATAGAATGCATGGGCATTTTTAGGCTCAGTATAAAACATTTCATGCATTTCCTAACCATTCAATACCAAATAGAATCAATCAATAGAATACCAAATAACAAACCGACTAAATATGAAAGACATATTTTATATGTTACATTTCATTACAATTTTTTAATGATATTCTTCTTTTTTTCAACATAACATTTGTATTTCTGTATAATGTACAGATTCTAAATAAAAACCTTATAATGACGTTCTTGACATACCTTGTTTAAATAGTATAAAACATATTAAAGAGCATCTAGATGTGATATAAAGTATCTAAGGTAAATATATAACGCTTTAAGATAAGTTTCATATTTCATTTGTACCTAAAACTATCTAAGTATTCTATAGAATACTTAGATAACTTAGACGTTCACAAACTGCAAGAAATATATATCTTATGGCTTTGCTTGTAAATAACACTGATAATAAAACGTTGTTCATCAATAATATATTTATTATCTATACATTTTGCGATATCTATAGGTCAACAATTACTATTCTAGCCTTTTACTATTCTAAATAAAATTAATTATCATAGCGCTGTATACAAATAAGGTTTTGTTTCATTAAATAATGGACCTAACTGCAAAATTCTCAAGTGATAGCTTTTAAAAAATCGTAATTAGAAAATGAAATACAGTAAAAGCTCTTTATCCGCGGGGTATTTATTCCATAAATAAACCGCGAATACAGAAACCGTGAATACGGAATGGTAATTAATACGGGTTTATAGGGGATACGTACCTAGGTGACAGTATATTTTTCAAATTAAATGTCAAGTTTCCAGTGCTTGTTGAAGCCTCTTCTACAATGAGCTGTGAACTTAAACATTTCCTCCAAATCGGTTTCAGCCAGATCTTCATCTTGCGATTCAAGCTATTCCTGAATGCCACTTGATTCTATCTGCTCGAACCCATCTCGTCCTATTCCATTCGCGACTTCGGCTATGTTTGCATTTAAAAAAATTCTTTAAACTTAAGTTGTAATAAGATCTATTTTACTTTCTTATTTGTCCATTTGACGGCATTTACAAAGGATATTGGGTTGGATACCTATTGGAATCCTTTTATTATTATGTATTATGTACTTATTAGATCCGCAAATGAAGAAATTTTTAGCCGCGAATATAGGAATTGGGTCGCATTTTTTAATAGTGAAAACGCGAATGAAGGAAGCTCGAATAAGGAGCTTTTACTGTATATCAAGATAAGTAAAATGTATCGTTGGTGAGATAACTAATATGGTTGGCGATTGCAGTTTTAAATACGAGGTCCGTTCTAAAGAAGAATCTTGTGCTCTCATAATGAAACGTTACGGGAACCAAACGGGAAATAAAACGATTCAACTGATATACATTCAAGTTTTTAAACTTCCACAGTGATTTACTCATAGAATTTCGGAATTTAAATGTGAATTGGGAATTTATATCTATTGAATATCTTTCAAATCTAATTCAACAGCTTTGACATCGCGAATCAAAAGTTCTTAGAAGAATTATTTTGAACATTTTCCTCATGATCTGATATTGACTATCAAGTAAGAGTCAAAACAACTCTCAGATAGACAGAAAATAAAAGATTAATTAAACAATTTATTTAATCAATCTAGTTAAAAATACCATGAACGATATTTTAAAACAAAATTAGTGGTAATCATTAATAAGTAAATAGTACTAGCTTTACAAATATTCTGATAATAAAATTCTTCTTCTTAGCTTTCCCAGCTATTTTTTCTTAGACACAATCAAAAGCAATTAAAAAACTGTGGTAAAAGAAAAATATACTGTACACACAAAGAGAAATTAATTACTTTTCTAGTAAATAATCCATGTTAAGTAAAAAAAAAAAACGAATTAAAAAAATCAGCAGCAGACGATTTCAGAAATTAATGATTCATTGAAAAAATTCCTTCTTCTCTTTCGCCAAAATAAATAGTTTGTTTTTTTCATCTGACAAAGAAAGAAATGTTATGATGTAAAAAATAAAAAAATTCGTGGTTTCACTTAAGGTTTAAGAAGATTTCATCATAAAAAAGTTGGAGAATTCCGCTTCTTAGACATTTTATAATCAAGTATAAAAATATTTATTGAATGAGGCAATGTCGTCTGTCTAGACGAAATGTATTCAATAAAAAAAATCCATAAGCTGTGTATACGCAATAGAAATGCAAACTTCAAAAAGTATTTGCTTCAAATTTTGCTCATAAATGATATGCATAAGTTTGTTTGAACTATGTATTTGTATAAATAAATATGCATAGGTTAGGAAAGATTTAAAAACAAATTAAATACCTTTTTTTCTAAAATAAAAACTACTTTCATACATGTAAAAAGATTATTTTATGATTAATTCTGTAAAAAATGAATAAATAATAAATACTTTAAGCAATAAACCTTACAACGAGTGAAATATTTCCGTTCCTTAAATGAATAAATATATGTAACTTAAATTCTTTAAAATTTGGAACTTGTGATTATATAAAGATCACAAACTTATATTTCTTTTCAAAAAATGAATTATTTTAAAAACAAAATAAGCTTTCAATAGTTTTTAAAAATCGTTTGGAGCAGACGATTTTCTTTTTTAATTTATACTGTTTACTTATTATATAGCTCAATGTGTGTGCATGTGTGTGTGTTGGCGCTCTACATGCCAGACCGTTGGACCTATAGCTACCAAATTTGGTACATGTATACCTTGGAGGTCGGGAATGTGCATCTCCAAGCCCCTTTTACAAATTTTTAATTAAATCCGATTTAATTAAAAGTTAAGCGAAAATTCGAGGTTTTTTGAAATAACTTCCGAAAATATTATCGCACAAAGATGATTTTTACATCAAATCAAAAATAAAAAAATTAGCTTTCTAATGACATTGGTATTTTGACATATAACTTAAGCTTTAATTTTCAACGAAATATTTTAACTATATTTCTTGAATGTAAATATTTTGGGATATGGAGCGACAAAGGCTATAATCCCCAACTATATTTATCAGCAATATATTTCGGACAAACAAAATTTAATCTGCATGAGCACGTTACGAGCGAAAGAGATAAAATTATTTTTATGAATATGTTGCCATCATATTGACAAAAACTCAAATTAAAAAATAAATAGTTGTTAATTAAACATATAAAAATGTCATTTTCAGCACGTGCTTGCATGAAATGAAATAAATATGAAGATGTTTTTTCTAAAAAGAAAATGTAAAGAATTTTTTTTGCAATTTTAACAATATTATTAATTAAATAATACAGGCCTTAGGGCCTTTATAACTGTATGCGTTAATTATATGATTATCAAAATTCGAGCATTAAAATATTTTGATAATGTAACTATTAAAAGATAAGTTACATAAAGTATTCAATTGACAATAACGTTGCATAAAGTATTTAACAGAAAATTTTAAAGAGCGTTAAGATTGGTGAACTGGCTTGTCGCCAATGGCGGCTAGTTGAAAATAAAGTTGTAGATGATAAATAATATTTGTTTATTTCAATATTTTATAAAATAAATTTTTATTTAAAAACAATACCTAAATATATATATTTTATGAGCCTGTTGGTATTATTTCGTATCAAGGATTACTTGCGCTATCAATCACAAAGTGCGCCTTACAAAGACAAATTAATAAGTGATATAGATTTGATTCCAAAATGAATTTTTCTCGACTCTTTTGGTTAGCTCATCGAAGTTCAATTGTTTCCGTTATCCACGTGACGATATTTCCATATCGTTTGTGAGAATTTATTTGGCCAAAGTCTTCCTTAAACTAAACTAATGTTAAGAAATTTACATTTTATAAATAATATTCATTTCTCTTCATGGGATATATAAGATTGAAACTAACATGAAGTTAAAAATTTAAGCTAGCTTCTGTAATTAAATTTACAATTCATAGATAAAAATATTTGTGTTTCAATTGTGATCATATCTATGAACTGATAAGTTCAGATAAAATCTGAAATAGTATCAAAGTCGGTTAAAGAAGATAACTTGTTGATGTTGGCATAGCAACAATTAGATTGATATATAGCCGAAACTAACTTCTTTTCAAAAACTTGCCTGGTTAACACTGTATTGGATATGTCGAATGATTAAAATAATCGAATAATTGTACACTATTTGATAACGATAACAAATATCTCTGAAAAT
Source organism: Argiope trifasciata (assembly GCA_026543055.1). Lineage (NCBI taxonomy): Eukaryota > Metazoa > Arthropoda > Arachnida > Araneae > Araneidae > Argiope > Argiope trifasciata. The sequence goes on along the minus strand of JAPMOQ010020709.1, from coordinate 151,054 downwards.
CATATTGCCATATCTGAAACATCACATGTTCAGAATGTGCCCAGTAAATATTTGGAGGCCGTAAATCCAATTCCTGAATTATATACTTAACAGAATTTAATTTTAAAACAGGCTAAAATGCAATTTTCTAATTTAAACAGTTTAGGGCGACTTTCAGTAGTAAAAATTTCAAGTAATATAATTTTATATTAGTAGTGAAAATCAATTTTAAAATTGGCGGGTTTTTTTTTAAATATAAATTACAGAAATAGCCAAGTTCGCCAATTTCAATATTCTTCTTCATTATGACAATCGTTTGGTCTCTTTCTATACACGAATTTTCTCTATAAAGTACTAAGTAATTTATACCGGTGTTATGTGCTCTTGAATTTTAAAATATTCTTGTCTTTTGTTTCTTTAGATAAGATAAACGATAAAATCTTTTTATATTCCCATCCCCAAATGAGGACGGATTCAGTTTTTTTTCTTCTGGCTAACGAGGTTAGGCTTAACATATTTTCGGCGGATTATTTCAAAATATTATTTTCTTAGTGTTTGATGCATTTAAAATTAAACATGTTAATTAAAAGATGTTAATGTTGATTAAAAGATTTTTCAAATTCATTCTGAAGTATTTTGGAATTAAAATAAAACAGAAGAAAGGAATTTAAAATTTTCTAATCTGCATAGCGTTACCCCGACTGACGTGGAAAATTCACTCATAATCGGCGTTGAAAATTGTGCTTTGATTGCTGACAAATCTATTTTCAACGGATACGAACATGATTTTAAATATTTCATATGCTTTCGACTGATTATTTCAAACAATTCTACTTTTATTTTCTTACTTTTTGATACATTTTAAACTAAGCATTGTTAATGAATCGATCTGTTCATGATGAATCAGAGAAAATTATGTTTAAAACTTCTTGAGATATTATATAGATTAAGAAAAATATTCTGTAGTGCTCATAAGATTTAAATACCCGGCCATTCTGTTATCACTACTCGCATTAAAAATACTTTGTTTCAGTAAGAAATTATTATAGTAATTATAGATAAATTATTTTCCCTTTAATTTAAAGTATAAATTCTACGGGAGCTAACAGAAAATTAGTGATATACATATCACGTTCTGGCTGAAGGCCTTTATAATATCATGAGGGAATTATATGACTATCAAAATTTCAAGCTATAAAATATTTTGATGAAGCTATAGGAGTTATATAAAATATTTAATTATTAAAATTTTAATGAGCATTAAGATTGGCGAAACAATTGTATTCATGTTTTGTTCACTTTGGCTTCATTTGTTTTGCCATTCGCGTCGATTGGCGACTTGACACGCGTTTGGCTCACATTGGCGATATCTCCCGTATTACGGAAAAGTACCGTATTTTATAAATAAAATTGTACAGTTATGTCATATTTTGTTACAGATCTGTCAACCCAGATATTTCTCAATTTATGTATCTATGTAAGCGATAGCCCAAAGTTAAAACAATCTAGATAAAAGATTGCATTGTCTTAAAATCAAAACAGTATATCTGTATCAAAGTTTCAACTTTATCTATCCAAAACTGAATCCGAAGCTCTGAACAAAACCTATCTTAAAGGAGGATTAAACAAAAGAACACTTTCGTTGGTACCATTTTCTAATTAAAAAAACGAAACACTCTCAGAAAATTACAATTTTTACAAAAACACGGTGATTAAAATGCTTTAAAAACAGGAAAGAAAATCCGGGAGAGCCCATCGGAAACCCAGTATTTTCACGTGACAGGTCTATAATAGAATTTTTCCCCAAACAGGAGCAAAAACAAACGAAAATGGCACTTCAAACGCGTGTCGCGCACGTGACCTCCTTCATGAGAGCGGAACTGCAAACGATAAAGTTCGGAGTTTTATTGGATTGCGAACCTCTACACCTTCGCCGAATTACGTTGTTCCGGAAAAGATTTTTTTTTTCTTCTTTTTTATTTTTTTATTTCTCGGTATGTCTCTTTCTTCATTTTGAAGTTCCAACGAAGCGTTTTTATGATGAGAGCGAAAGATCTCTCAGCGTGCTATTTTAGGCGTGAATATGATGCAATTGGCACTTTCCAAAACGCTGATTATCATTAGCGCATTGTGATTTGTGTTACAGAAAATGGTGGCAAACTGCAATGAAATACATTATTTAATTTGAATGATTATTTTAACTAAAAATAAATTATTGTTATTATATTTAGTAAACTGCTACTATAATTATCTTAAGAACTACGTTGAAAACGCTGGTATTTGACCACATAGACGACTTTTTTTAAAAAGTGTTATTTCTTGTAATTCAGACTTATCTTTTTCCAAAACAGTTTGTTTTTTCTTAGAAAAGGAAGGTCTAACCTACTATCCAGAGGAATTTTAAGCAAAATTTATATTTCAGGTAAAATTTGTCTTTCACTTCAATTTCAATTTTCATGAAAATTATCCACCATTAACATGATATCCCAAAAACTAATAGAGGTATTTACATAAAAATGTCAGCGTGTGTTTTAAATAATATAGGCTGAAATACTTTTTCTGTTATAGGGTTTTTTAGAAAAATTAAGTAGCGAATTTATGGAAAAAATGTATATATGCGCATATTTTTACTCATAACTTCTTTTGCATCTCAAGATTTTTCTTAGATTTTGGTTCATTTCATTCATCATTGTATTCTATAACTTGTGTACAAAGAAAAATACGATTGTTGCATTACCATTTTGTGTAAAATATTAACCGTTTTGGTTCAATTTCACTAAAATTGACCCCAAATTTTCCTATTTCTCAAAATATATTATATTCTCAAATAATGTTTTTGTAATTATGGTGTTTATAATTAATAATACAACTAAAAACCAAAAATAGTTTTAAAAAAATCAAAATTTTCGAAATTTTTCCTTTGAACGTAGTAGGTTAACGTTCATATAATGCAAGCAGTCTTCCACATATAATGCTAATTCACTTCATACAGGACCGGATTTATAAATGGGTAACGAAGTCAACTACCTAAGGGTTCCTCAGTTTTGAGACACGCGGAATACTTTCTTGGTATTTTTTAGAGAAATTTATTCTTTAGGTCGTACAATCGAACTTGTTCATATGAAATCAAGTATCGTGTAAATTCTGGAACAATATTCCTAACTAACTATCTTTTACAAAAAATTATGGGGCAATCTTTTATAGCTCTAAAATGATATGCAATTTTATAATTAAGAGACTATCAGATTGAATAATTAAAAAGTTTCTGGGTGGCGTTCAAAATGTTTTGCCATTTTTTTTAACTGCCTTATCTAAAATTACTTTTAATTTCAAATGTGAATTTTTTTTACAAGGAGATACTGAAGTTTCCAAAAGGAACTTTAAAGGAAGTACTTTACAGGCAAGATACTGAATCAAATTTTCTTCCGAAATAAAATGTTCCTTCAATATATCTAAGATTACTGCTTAAAAATGATCATACACAAATTAAAATCGATAAATAAAAATCTGGTTCTTCAAGGGGATGAAGGACACAATGTCTAAAGCTCTTTAAAAATGGCTCTGTTATCATAAGGTAAATACTTTTTTATATGATATTTTTAGACTGGTACATTTTTTGTAAATTTTGGGGTACCTTATGCACAGACCTAGTGATAAAAAAAATCCCCACGTGATACACTATTATGATATTTGTTTACTAAGAAAAGTTTATTTAAAATCCTTCTTAGAGCTTTAATTAATAAAAGATTAATCAACATTTTAACTATTATCTTCAACAATTCTGGAAAGTGTCACCCCAAAAAATCCTTTAAATCGCTTTCACACACACACACACACA
>JAPMOQ010020709.1:107563-123125 GCA_026543055.1 Argiope trifasciata | reverse complement strand
ACACACACACACACACACACACACACACGCACGCACGCATACACACACATTGAGCTTTATTATAAGTATAGATTGTTATTCTATTTATCTCACGGGGAAAGTGGATGTGGTCGTGGTCAGGTGAATCATAGAAACAACAACAGGTAACGTGTCGAATTAAAATAGAAGGCTCTGTACTGGTAGTTTATATTAGTTTATATACTGCAATGCATCTTTCAAGAATTTATTAGAAAAAAAGTAAGTTGAAGGACATAATCTGCTCCCATTTTAATATAAATTCTGTAACCTTTATAGAGGTATTTTTTAAAAAAATATTAAGCATACCTCAAAAACAATTTACAAATCCTGTACCTATTGTCCAGTTTTAATCAGGAACAACGGCAACAATTGAGATTCGTTGCGCACTTGGTAAGTCAACAGCACCCCTTACTGTCACTACTTGTATTTGATACATAGATGGATCGTAGCACCACCACCCAGAGTCCATTTCTAACGGCAATGTTGCCAACGCAACCACCTTGTCTTCTTTACTTAAGTACGATAAAAGGAAACTAGACTGGATTGTATGGAAGCCGGATAGTCGCGAATCGGATACTTGGGAGAGTACTGCAATAATTTTTCATATTATTTACTTAATTTTCAGTTTAAATAAAAATCAAGAGTTAACCCATTTATAAAATTTTAACTGATATGTTACCGAGAATGCCCAAAATTGTGGAATGTGGAAAGTCATCGGAGAATGTCAACATATACGAAATACCTCGGTGAAAGACCGAATATTTTATAACTTAAATATATATTATTATATAGAATATTTATAACTTATATATTCGGACTATCACAGCTACATATCGACAATTACCAACATGCTTTGGTGGAGGTTGAGACGAGACGCAACTGTCCACGGAGAGGAGACACTACTGTGCGAATACAAATCCTGGGGATTTGTAGTGTCAGTAGTGTCTCCTCTCTCTGATGTCGACCGTGGTTGTACAGATTCTCGAAATGTGTTAGCGGTTGTTGTTGGAATGAAAGACTCCAATTTTCATAAGTCAGGGGACAAAAATGGTATCCTAAAGTAGCTTTATACTCGTAATCAGTTTATAATTTGTGAAGAAAATTTATTTTCCATAGATGAGATTTCTTCTCAAGAAATGTCACAGAGAGACGCCGGTGACGCTAAATCGAGAAGAGGAAGGCTATGCACGCTGTCATTGCAAAAGGAAGTGTTCCACAAATAAATGAGGTTGCAAAAGCAATGTATTCTTGTGCAATTCAAAACGTCATAATAGTTTAAACTGTTACAATAAATAAGATTTGAATTATTTAAGTTTTTATTACTATTATTTTCTTTTCTAATTTAGAATGTACTGTTTGTCATAAGTTTTTGGTTTCTCCTCTCAGAAAGAGAGGCGGAAAAAGTTACGTCACGCTTGTGACGTTTTTTCGCGACTGAATTACGGAGAAGAAAATATAAATCTCCAAAATGTTCAACATTCACCATTAATGCACAGTGAATGTCGACATTTATCGGTCAAGTCAGCAATAAGGGCATTTAGCAAATATTGCGGACCGATACCGAGCGGCTATGTGAATGTTGACTTTCACTGGTTGAAGTTGATATTCCCCAGATTTCGATCTTTCACTATAAGGCTCGTTGCACGCACAGCGTTTTTTTCTTCTGTCAGTGTTTTGCCGAGACCACTCCCAGAAATCAAATGCTTACACACACGGCACTTAAATTCCGACTCCGTCGTAAGAGTCGACATCATTTCATCAACAGATAAATTTACTTTAACCATGTTATTTAAAGTAAGTACAGCTTAAGGATAGTTTGAAATGAATAGAGTACAAATTCTATCATTATTTTCATCTTGTCGTCGAATGAAGAGGAATGGGGGGGGGATCGACTTATTTCGATTTATTCAATGAATGGGAAAAAAGGGTTTGGGATCTTGCATCTGATTATCTGAAAGCGCTAGTGACAGCGGGCGTCTGCATAGAGTCCGATAAAAGGCGGATTGACTGAATCTGTATTTGTCCGCCAAGTGTGTAAGGTCTCGTATAATTCAATACACTACTCTTGTTATGTCGGCATTGGTAAAATAAGCGATCAGAAAAAAGCGCTGTGTGTGCAACGAGCCTAACAAATATATAAATAATTTAGCACAAATATAATTTTAAAATTTCGATTTTTTTCAAAATTTGATTGATTTTAATTAAATACATCAAGGAGCATCAACTCAACTTCTTTTATCGTCTGTGCCGCCAAAAACATCTGTTCGAAAGCACCAGGATATATTCTTTCCATTCCGACATTTTTTTCGAACCTTCTACTTTGTCTCTTTCCTTTTGTCACAAGGCAATGAAAAACCCACTGTTACGAAAGAAAGAGACAAAAAAAAAAAAAAAAAAAAAACTATCTTGAAACGTAAAACAACCCACTCTGGCGAAGAGAGACGAATTGTATTTATTTGCGGAGAGAAGGAAAAAGTTCGGTGGTGAGGAAAAAAGAACCCAATATCGATTGGTGGGAGGGTGGGTGTCTTGTTCGGGTGTGTATTATTTATCCCCTGTTCGATATTTATGAAGGGTATTAACCCCTCTCCCCGCGGGTATCTCATGCGCTAGCGCACTTTTTCTTTCCCCTACGTTCTATTTCTCATTTCTATTTATTTATTGCACGCTGTTACACGCGTTCTAACGCATTAGCCGGGGAATTTTTGTTCCGAGAGCTTTTTTCTTATTGTTTTGTCGCCAAACGATTTTCGAGGTGAATTATTTCGAGAGAGGAAATGAAGAAGGGAATTTCGGATCGAATGTTTTCTATCGGATCGTAAACATCACAAGCAAGGAAAAAAATAAAATAAAAGAGAAAGCAAAGAGTATATCGAAAGCAGATAATCGATTTTATTTTTTGGTAATTATAAATCCCGTTTCACTTTATTTTACGCTTGTGTAAAATCTGAGATAAAAGAGAGTTTTGATATGAATCAATCTTCTTTCGAACAAATCAAATCATCTAAGCAAAAGGAAAGGCTCTAAAGTTCTAAACATTTCAACGATAAAATATATGATAGCAACATAAAAATGAGGACGGGTTCTTTCTTTACCACCTACCACTTTTTGAAAATTAAAAAAAAAGAGTCGAAAAGATGAATATATTTCCAGAATACTTTGCCATTCTTTGATCATGATTGATTTAGATTTTTATTGGATAATTTTTAATTTCTTGCACACGTTGGAACGAAAACATTACAGGTGATCGGGCGATCTTTAACAAGTTATTTGGCGATTAATCTCTGGCATGTTTTAATAGCATCCGAAAAAACTAATTTGGGTATTCAATACGTTTTTCTAAACCAACTGAAATTAAAATTTGACACAAAACTGCAATTGTAATCACAAAATCATATATCGATTTTATAGTAATCGTCGAAAATTCGAAAGCCAAAATTTGACTGATTTTCACATTTTAGACCTCCCTGAGTTTGAAAAACGCATTTTTGGAAAATATCCGTCTGTCCCTCTGTGACAAAGGTAACTGAAATGCGCTTTCAGCTGGATACTTGAAATTCGCGAAAATGAAAAATGAAATTTGTACACCAAATTTGAGGATTTTTATCACATTTTCGATAAAATCTGTTCAAAGGAAGTCCGGCTGTTCGAATATTAAATTAACACGATAACTTTAAACAAAAAGAGTTAGATAGTTAATAATCGGCACAGTGCTTTAACATTGTTGTTGACACCTGTCGAAGTTTGATGCAAAACCAATAGGGAGTGGTCTGTCTGTAGATCGGTACTTACAGAAACATGCAAAAGGCGAAAACTGAAAATCAAAAAGACTTAAATACTTCAAAGTTGGCACCCAATGCCAGAGTGGATAAATATAGTTTTGTGTGAAATTTCTATTTCATTCTACTCAGAAAAGTACAGTCAAACCCCAAATTCGATATACAAATACTATTAACCGCGTCGAATTTAAACATGTCAACCACCGATTTTGTAAGGTTTCATAAACATCATATTAATTCGCAATATTCATAACGGGAAAATCAATGCATAATATCATAAACTATGTGTCTAACAGATATTAGCTGGATTATGAATGATAATTCAGATAGCTGCAGGCTGTATCGCGTTAGAGCACCAATGTTTCTCTAATAATCGCATTGAGTGCTGCTATATTAATATGAATATTATAAACTGATTATTAGTTCGGTACTTCCGCCAGTCCAAATGTATAGAACGGTGAAAGTTACAGTTTAATGGAGCGAAAAATTATTCTATCTTGGGTTATCAAGTTTTTTAAGACAGCACTGGAATTAACAATATCAAGCATGTTAAATCTGCATGTTGCATTCGAATTCTAACGTATAATTTTGTTGGCCAACTAAAAATACAGATAGAAAATCTTTAATAATACGGCTGGATCTAAAACGCAGTATTCTTTACTAATTATATAACACTAAAATGCAATATGTTTACTAGTTATATAACACTAATTTACAAGTTTAAGCGAAATGATATCACATAAAACCCTCGGGCTGATAGTTTTTTCAAGTTTTAAAACCAAATGTGAAAAAAAAGTTTTAGCTTCTCATTTCTGGAAAATACCTTTACCTATTTTCTCGGACTTTTCGGCTGCCAACAAATTGTTTGCCTAAGATTAGATATGAATTAATCTTTAATCTAACAGACAGTCACTTGTGACTCGAAGAGAAAGCAAAATTCATCACGGATTAACATCCAATCAAGTCAGAGATATTTACAAATATTCGGAGAAATGACATTTGAGAATTCAATTATAAAACTTTTAATGTTTAAGGTAAATAAATTCATTTATGTTATAAATTTTTGCAAAGGAACCCTTTTTAAGAGAAAACTTTATTCGTATTCGTTTTATTTTAGAAGGATTTGATTTCTGAAGTAATCTTGTGAAAATGGAATATGAATGATTTAAGAATAAAGATCTTCAAAATCCAGCAAAAATAAATAAATAAAAAATATTATTGATGTTTTTTAAGGAAGTACCTATTTAATAAACTTTCTTCAATAGAAATTACGATTTCTGTTTATAGAATACAAACATAAAAAAGTTTTTTCACTTGATTTTACCATTATTTGTATACAAATTTAGTTACTTTAGCCATTCCTTAGTTTGAAAAAACATTAAAATAAAAACTCTTGCACATAAAACTATAATATCTCACAACCGAAAAAGCCAGATGGATGATTTTTTATTAAATTACAATAAAATCCTTTTTTGTAGCGAAAAAAGCATCATTTGGGGACAGGCTTGTTATATATATATATATATATATATATATATATATATATATATATATGAGAGAGAGAGATAATGATATTTTAACATTTAATTTAAAATACAAATTAATTTCTAAACTTTTATCTTAATTCAACCTATAATAACTTCATTCAAAAAACATTCTCTTATTTCCTGATCCCTTTTCACTTTATCTAATTAATTCTACAGAAGCTTTAAAATTACTGAATCATCTAAAAGTTTTACTTTCCCAGACTCCGAGTGAAGCGGCCAAAATACTGCTGACTTGACAGAAGTCATTTCAAAAGATCCCTCCGTTTCCCTTTCCAGGCTGCATGAAGATACTTGTCTAAATATCATTGTATTAGCAGCGTAAACAATGTTTTCCCTATTAAAAAATGCTATATAAAATGAGGAAAAATTAATTCCTGCCTTTTTTCGCCATGTCTGCTCATTCGCGCCGCTTGTAATACGCCTGCCTGTCTCCGGAGATGAAATAAAGCGACCTTATATATATATATATATATATATACAAAGATAGAGGAGGGGGAAGGAGATGCTTGTATTTCATAAATCAAACAGTTTATGTTAAACGTTTTAGTTAAATGAAAATCAATTATTGAAAACTAGAAGCATTGCGGAAACAATATGATAAAAAATAGTAAATAATACTTTATTATAAATTTTAACTGAAGCCATTCAAAACAACTTCGGATAAACAAATGAACAAAATAGAAACAAACGAACGAACGAGACAGTGGAGTGCAAAAATGCATTCTTTTCCTAATCTGCATCTCATATATTATGACCCCTCCCAAACACACACACAGACACAAAATTAAAACAAATTATAAATTTCACTTACACAGAGGGGGATCTTTGCAGTGTGACCGTTTGGGTCGTTTCCTGTTTGCCATAGAATGATTTAGCTTGGGCATGACTATCCAAGAGGAATGTTTCATTTCATCCGTCAAACCACCAGCTAGATTTTCCAGGATTCGTCTGATTCTGACCCGTCCAGCGGACTCGCTGACGAACCTCTCCATGTCCTTGGATGCTTGCTTATACACTTCCTCGTCATCTTTAGGATTGTTGACGATGAGCTGTACATTCTTAGGGCGCACAGGCATCCGCCCCAGGAAGAAACACATGCAGCAAACCCAGATGACGGTGAGGGGCACCAGTAGAAAGAAGGCCCACAAACCATTTGGCCGCCCCAGTCTCTTCATGCTACACGGGAGGGCCACACATTACTGTTCAATCTGTTATAACAACGCTGTTTCAGTTCTAACGTGCCTGTCTATTTATCATGCAACTTCAGGAACAAGAGCCAAATATTCTATTTTAATGCCGATTTTTTTATAAACGTTCGAAAAGCAGTATTTTATATACAATTTTCTGAAGATTCCCAAGGTAGTTTGTTCTAATCGGTCAGTAATAAATATTCTTATAGCCACGGAACAGTTCTTTTAGGCAATACCTCACAAAAAGTGCCAATTTGTTTTATACATTCATAGTTAGGTTCTTTAAATCAAAACTTTTTTTTCCCTTAAATTTCATGTACATGCTCCGAATGTTTTGTTTCATGAAATTTAACTTGCATTACATAGAACAATGGTTATTTTATTTCCATTGGTGATACGTTTACTAGGCATATCGGGTATAGCGTTACACTATAAAAACAGACCTACCTGTTGAATGATTTTTCTAAATTTCTTTCTCTAAAACCATGTGCATAAATAGCAAATATTTCCGATTTAGAACGAAATAAATAATCCCGAATATATTTTTACACAACTGAAATTCGTTTTTAGGCGATAAATTCCAAGTTTTTTAAGTGGCAGACTAACAGAAATGTGCACAACACAGCCAGAGCGCTTCTCTGGTTCTTCATTTCCTAGCTTCGCGAATACTGCTTCGTCACTAAATACAAACGAGGAGGAAAAAAAAACGTTTTTCGCGCTATCATGCCAGAAATGAGAGATACAATTTTGCAACCTCTGTCATCCAGCTAAATCATATCGCCGTCACTTAGGTAAAACAAAAGAGATAACAGTTCGGTTACTGACTTAATCTTATCACACCTGTACAGACTGGACAATGAGTGTGTGTGCACTTTGATCTGTCTGGAATGAATCGTTGCTTGTCATTGTTTAGGTGGCAAGGAGGACTAACATATTATCTTAGTATAAATAAAAGCCACTTGCTGCTATGTATGTATATATGCATACATAGTTCCATATTTCCTTTTAAGCGGCAGGGCCATTTCAAGCAACCTATGCACAATTATTTATTTCAAGATAACAGAAACAATACTTTTCGAAGTTCAGAAATTAATTGAATATCCTATTAACTAGAAAGAACAAAAATTTTACAGTTTAAGTATAGTTTAAGTTTGATAAGGAGCAAATAGTCTGAAAAAAAATATAATACCAACTTATAATTCAATATTTTACGATTTTGAACTATAATTCTTTCAAATGTTTTTAATTTTTAAACAATTTGAACACTTTAAAGTTAATGTTAACTTTAACCCGGATATCCTACCTAATGTGGAGAAAGGCAGGCTAGATTGATCAGAATTCTATGAAACCATTCCTTTGTCCACTAAAACCAACAGACAAAATTTTTATACCAAATGTATTACGTATTTTTGCACTTCTTATTTATTAACCCTCTATTTATTTCAAGCCATGTAAAATGTGAACACCCAGTGAGCCATAGAAGTATTTGCCGGTAATGTATCGGTTCAAATACAAGACTCTGTACTCTATTTTATGGTATTTATGTACTGTACAGGCTTTTTATCTGCACTGCACGTTTCTAGAATTTATCAGAAAAAAGTTGGTTAAAGAGATATAAATTGTTCACATTTTAATATAAATTCAATAAATGAATAACTTAAATGTTGGAAACATAAAAAAAAAAAAACGTTAAAGTAAATCGTAGGCCTAGTTCTTAAAAAAAACTGACTCATACTAATTTTCCCTGATAAATGTTTACACAGATGCGAAAATGTGATCCTAAGATACGACTCCTATCCTACCTAATGTGGAGCAAGAGCAAGCCGGATTGAGCAGAATTCTATAAAATCATTCCTTTGCCCACTAATACCAATAGATAAAGTTTTTATACCACATGTATTACGTATTTTTGCACTTCTTATTTATTAACCCTCTATTCATTTCAAGCCATGTAAAACGTGAATGCCCGGTGAGCCATAGAAGTAGTTGCCGGTAAAGTATTGGTTCAAATACAAGACTCTTTACTAGTATTCTATGGTATTTATATACTGTACTGGTATTTATATCTGCACTGCACATTTCTAGAATTTATCAGAAAAAAAAATAGGTTAAAGAGATATAAATTGTTCATATTTTGATATAAATTCTGTAATGCCTATCTTAAATGATGGAAATATAAAAAAACCCGGTTAGAGTAAATCGTGGGCTTAGTTCTTAAAAAAACTGACTCATATTAATTTTTCCTGATTAATGATTACAGAGATGTGAAAATGTGATCCTAAGATAAGAGTTAAAATTTACAGTTTCTAGTTTTTAAAAAAGTCCTTATAAGATGACTGCTTATGCAACGCATGGCTTCCTCATTTAATTACGATATGAGAAACAACGTCAGATAGTGGAGAAGTCGGATAACTGAGTGGACTATATTTTACTATTAATTTTTCTGCTTAATTTAAGTGCATTTGTTAAGCTTCCATATATTTCAAAACAGCAATTTAGAAATGCCGAAAAGCTGGCATAAGTCAATCGCTCAGACAGAAGCAAGTAAAGTATTTTGCAAGCAAATGAAACAGACATTCGATAACAGCAGCAACTTAAAGCAAAGATAAATTAATAAATGTTTTGTATTTTGCAGAAACTTCAAAGGAAAAGATTCCGGAAAAATGTACACAATTTTAAAATTAAAAATTGTGTTATATCAATTTCATTTTTGAGTAATATTTTCTTTCAAAATTATTTCATCAGAGAATTTAAAGCAGGCGATTTTGAAATAGGAAAATTTCCAAATATTTATTTGTTAGGAAACACGAAGATTTTGAATTCTAACACTATTTTTTTATCCACTTTATTTTAATAAACATGTTTTTGAAAAAGGATTTGTATATACAATATTTTTGTACAAAAGTAATTCTGATGGTAAAAATATTATGTATGGAAGAATTTTCACTTAAGGAACGCCGTGTACATCAACTAGTAATCACATACAATTCCTTCAATGTTTTCTGAAGTTGAAAGTTTTCTTTCTTCTCTCAAATAACTTAGAGCAGTATTATTCTTGGCAAGAACGGAGATGTTCTTTGTTATTGATCATATATTATTCAAAATGTACAAAAGCATGACTAGTAAGAATAGTTAAATTTTTTAATACTAGTCATCTGTGATTTAAATAGAATTCAGCGAAAAATCCCGACTAACGTTACAAAAAAAAAAAAAAACCCTTCACAATGTGCGGAAATCGTTTTCTTCTAGCCTTTTAAAGATTCTTTTTTTTCTAAGCCTGCATTGTTATGGATTCATGGTGTAGTTCTGAGGACGAAATTTCTATTTCGTAGGACATGACGTAGTTTCAGAATCCTTTGAGTTTTCAATGCCTTTCAATATTTTTTTTTTAAAAAATAAAGAACAAATACATTTGATTCGTTCATATATTTTTTTTATACATTTCACAAAAATTATAACTTTTATGCTGTATTTTAAAAATTAAATTAACATTTAAAAATAATAAGGTTAGATTACATCTCTGATAAATCAATTTTGTTAAATTAACAACATATGATTTGCATTTTAAACACAAATGATTAAAAATAAATGTTACTTTTTTCCTTTAATTTAGCGTTTCTGAAAATAGCTAAAAAAATGATTAAAATAGATGCCATCCAATTTTTTGAAAAAACTTATTTTTTTAAAAACAAAATAAGAAATACATATTTTACAAATGCAAATATAAAAATCACATTATTGAAACTCATAAAAATAAATACATTAATATAAATAGCATAAAAGAAAGTTCAAATCAATTAATTTTGATTAATTAATTCGAGGTTGTTTTGAGAAATTTAATTTCAATTATTTAAATGCTAAAAAACGGCTAACGAAAATTAATCAATGAATGTAAATTTTTCCTTAATTTAAATTTAAGAAATTTTGTAAAATATTTATTTTTTATTAAAACACTGTCCTGGGGATTTAAACTCATACATTTATTTTATCGTAGTAAAAATCAATATTCTGATAAATGTCGGTATACGACGTACCTTAATAAAATATTGAATATTTTGTCATATTTTTATACATTACGACTATCTATGGTGTATGTCAACATTCAGGCTGCATTGAAGATGAAGGTTGAATAATAATATTTTTTGCCATGACAAAATTGCAATTTTTAAAATCCTATTTTATTATCAAAATATATTATGACATATATGGGTTGGACAAAATAATAATAACACCTTAACTTTTCGTATCATAATCTTTGAACATGTTATAAACAATCAAAACTTGGCATATTTTAATGTTTTTTAGTTTTATTATTTTTTTAATTTGATATGCTTATTTAAAATACCTGTTTTTTTACAGACTTTTAAAAAAAAGTAGTTATAACCTTATAACATAACCGAATTGTTGCTGTCTGTATTGCAGGCACAAGGGTAAAGGTAACTGTCCGAATGCTTGACGTTTCAAGAACTACTATCTCAAAAGTAATGATAGCTTTTGAAAAGGAATGAAAAAAAAACTTGTGTTTTCAGCAAAACACAGGTCTCTCCGAAAATCGAAGCTGAAATCGAACTAAGACACCGTCGGATTCTAAATCGAATTGCTAGAGCCGATAGCAAGACACGGTTTTCCCGAAAACTGTTCGTCAGGACAAATCTGAATTCCAAGGAAAATCTGCAATCAGAAAATCTCTGTTCTCAAAGTCAAATGTTTCAAAACGTTTAGAGTGGTGTAGAAGCCTCCAGAATTGGCCCCCCGAGCCGTGGAAAAATAGGATTTTCTCTGACGAATCGTCCTTTTCCCTATTTCCGACAGAGTGTATGTATGGAGGCAGCCGAAAGTAACATTTCATCCAGACTGCCTTCTCCCAACCGTAAAACATGACGTGATGATCTGGAGTACAGTTTTTTGGAAATCTACCCGGCCAATGTTTTCCATTCATGGAAGCATTAACAGTCGAGACTATTTAGGAATTTTTGGTCTACCAAGTTCATCTTATGATTCAAGAACTGCTACCGGAGATGAACGCCTTCTTTCAAGCTGATAATGTACCAATCCATACAGCTGGAATTGTTAAAGAATGGCGAGGAACATTCTAATGAAGTTGAGCATCTCATCTGGCCTCCACCTCAATCTCCAGATCTCAACATTATTGAGAATTTATGCTCGATTTTCGAAATTCAAGTAAGGTATCGATTCCCGCCATCATCATCTCCGACAGAACTAGTGGGTGTTTTAATAGAAGAATGGGTTAATATTCCTTTGAACACAATTCACAATTCATATAAATCAATACCACGGATAACTGAGCTGCAATTATCACTACACCATTTTAAAAAAGTATTTTTAAACCCTACTATTCCAACAAATATCTTCTTCAATTTACTTCTTTCAGAAAAAAGTCTTCAAAAAACAGAATTTGACATAAATTCTCCTTATTAGGATTGTTATGTTCAGGAGGTAAAGAACCGTTGAGTTCAAGAACTCCTTAAATTCTTCCCTGCATATTGTATTTGATAAGCTTTGAGATTCACTAATTTTAGACTGGTAACAGATATGTATGGATTCTTTTTTTTTATTTAGATGTGATTGATTCTTTGCTTAAATACCATTCACTAATTCATAGTAAACTAATTGGTATGTCCAAGAGGTAAAGAACCATTGAGTTCAAGAACTCCTTAAATTCTTCCCTGCATATTGTATTTGATAAACTCAGAAATTCACTAATTTCAGACTGGTAACAGATATGAGCGGATTCTTTTTTTATTTTTTTTTTATTTAGATGGGATTCTCTGCTTAAACACAATTCTCTAATTTATAGTAAACTAAATGCTATGAATTAGTGAAACGCATAAAATATTTCTTAAAAGGACCTGTAATTGCCCGTAGATTCTATTTACTTACTTTTAATAAGTTAATGACAGGTCATTCACTGGTGATTGAAACTGAAGTTTGCTACCAGCGCCAGTTACCGTGACCGTCTTTGTACTTTTCGTTCACATCACACCAATCACTGTTAACTAGCAAACTGATTTTCATCTGTGCTCCGTTATTCATCGTTAAGTGACGATATGCGTTTTAAAAATAATATTTTCTAAACTGAATTTTAATTTTCAGATTACTTTGGCGCGAAATAAATGCGACAAAATTCTTGTAATCTTATAGTTACTATATATAGGTCTCAGCATATCATGGAAATTGGATGTGGCGGACTAGACAAAAAGGACATCAAAATACTCTTGGAGTTTAATGTGTATTAAATAAAATTTTCAAATATAATTTAAAAGATTTTATGTGTTATAAACATTTTTAATAAAGCTTATAGGTTAGATTAAAAATATTTTAAAATAACAACATTATATTGAAAATGCATGCCTTAAAAAAAGTTTAAATTCTTGCAATGAAAAATGTTACTGTCGTAACTGGTGTACAAGAAAAAAATAAACTAGTCCATGAATCAAACAATATACTTATAATTAAGTGAATAAAATTAATATGGTAGCATATTTTGCATAAAAAAAAGTTTAATTTTTTAACATCTATACATACACTGAAGTGACAAAAGTCATGGGATAGCAATATGCAAATATATAGATGGCAGTAGTATCGAAGCGAAAAAGTATAAATGCGCAGTTCGTTTTCCAGAACTTTCATTTGTGTTCAAGTTATTCATGTGAACAGGTTTTTCGTGATTTATGGCAGCACGACGGGAATTAACAGACTTTGAACGTGGAATGTTAGTTGGAGTTAGACGCATGGGTCATTCCATTGCGGATATCGTTAGTGAATTCAACATTCCGAGATCCACAGTATTAAGAGTGTGCCGAGAGTATGAAATTTCAGGTATCACATACCATCATGGACAGCGCAGTGTGCGACCACCTGCACTTAACGACCGAGACCGCCGACGTCTGTGCAGAATGGTCAATGTTAATAGACACGCAACACTTCGTCAAATAACTGCAGGAATCAATGTGGGACGTACGAGGGACGTGACCGATAGGACTGTGCGGCGAAATTTGTCTTCCTTGGGCTATGACAGCAGAAGACCGACTCGAGTGCCTTTACTGACAGCACGACATCACCTGCAGCGACTCTCCTGGGCTCGTGAGCATATCGACTGGTCCCTAGACCAGTGGAAAACCGTGGCGTGGTCAAATGAGTCACGATTTCAGTTGTTACGAGCTGATGGTAGAGTTCAAGTGTGGCGCAGACCCCACGAAGTCATGGACCCAAACTGTCAGCAAGGCACTGTCCAAGCTGGTGGTGGCTGCATAATGGTGTGGGCTGTTTTTACATGGCATGGACTCGGTCCTCTGGTGCAACTGAGCCGATTATTGACTGGAAATGGTTATGTTCAGCTGCTTGCAGATCACTTGCAGCCATTCATGGATTTTACGTACCCACACAACGATGGAATTTTTATGGATGACAATGCGTCATGTCACCGGGCCAGAACTGTTCGCTATTGGTTTGAAGAGCATTCCAGACAATTCCAGCGCATGTTCTTACCACCTAAATCACCCGATGTGAATCCCATCGAGCATTTATGGGACATCATCGAAAGGTCCGTTCGTGCCCAAACTCCTGCACCATCCACACTTTCACAATTATGGACGTCTATCCAGACAGCATGGCTCAATATTCCTGCAGAGGACTTCCAACGACTTGTGGACTTCATGACACGTCGAGTTGTTGCACTTCACCGGGCAAAAGGAGGACCGACACGATATTAAAAGTCATCTCATGACTTTTGTCACTTCAGTGTAGTATAAAATGAAGTCTTCTGAAAACGTCTGTTTATTTGAGCCACAAAAACTCGAGAAATAATTAACGGATATTGGCGATACTTATACCAATTTGTAGAGCCTTTTTTGGGGAAGGTTTTAGTACATTGAATTTGTATCAAAATAAAAAAAGGAGTTTTATAATTGCAATTTTAATTATTCCGTGCATGCGCGAAAACCTCAAACTACGCATGTGTAAATAGCAAGAGTCGTAGTATGTATATGCTATTCGTTTCTTTATTTACATTTTCTATTTTAAACAGCAATTAAAATCTCATTATGCCGAAAAGAAGGAAATCCAATCTTGGCCGGAACACAATAATGCCAAAAAGCTTCGTTCTACAAAAAATAGTTTTTTAGCTATTTTTGATCATTTCTAAATATATATTATGTTTGTTTGATGTTTCGTAACATGCCCATGTCATATAGGATGGGAGATAGACTTAAGTTTAAAGTTAATTTTTCTTCTTGGATGCTATACCACGGGTAACGCCTTGCGGGTATTGTTAGTGATATTATAAATAAAAGAAATAAATTCAATCTCTTGGGAAAGTATTTAATTTTCTAAGTATTGCTACAAGCTCTAAAATTAAGAAATTCTTGGAATAACAGCTTTTAGTTTCTGAAAAGAATCTTTATAAAAAAAATATTGAAGGAACGAATAATTATATCATAATTTGATTTTAAAATTTACCCAATAATTGCTAGGATTATTTAGGGAAAAAAAATGAACTCACTTGAGGAGCCCACGGCTGCATTAAGCTTCAACTTCAGATTGAAATTTAAAACTGCGAAGTTTTGAAAAATAGAAAAATAAATCTTAGATATACTCGGGACAAAAGTAAATTCTTCTTTGTCAACATAAAATCATAAAAAAATTCATTCCATAGGTTTTTTTAAAGATAAATCTTCTTGTCATGGTATTTTATTTAAAAAAAATAAACGTCGTGCCAATGCATGCTGTAAAAGTGCTAAATATTTTGTTTTATTAGTAGCTATTAAATTTTTGAAGATTTTGAAATGAAATTCGATATTTATTATTTAACAATCATATAAAAAATTCTGCGCCTACTTTAACTTTACCAGTAAATATAAATCATTTTAAATGTTTTCATGTGTACATTTAACTCCACGTACATGATTGGTTAAGCTCGCATCCCAGAAAATGACACTGGAGATTTTTTCAAAATAATGTGATTTGACTCAAATTGTTCCGATTTCAGAGAAAAACTATAGAAAAAAAA
>JAPMOQ010020709.1:70782-92563 GCA_026543055.1 Argiope trifasciata | reverse complement strand
AAATCGCCTTTGCGTTTTGAGGCAAACCAAAACAAAATCATGTTCTTACACGATAAAATTTTAGCAACTCTTTATAAGATTAGTTCTTCAAAAAATTTGGCATAACAAACTTACTTTTATTAACACTCGCGATTATTTCGCAATTATTAACATAATGATTAAATTAAAAAAAACTTTGATAAAGTATATCTTATCAAAACAAGAAAAGAAAATCGCATACAATTTTAATTTTTGGACTTAATTTGGACTATATGTTTTTGCTTTCTAGCATTTGCATATATAAATCTCTGTTACTAGATAATTTTAATTTTAAAAATTTCTACTTTATTTTTATGAAAAATTAAAGTTAATACTTGGTGCAATTTAAATAAATTAAATTTACTTTAAGAAGGAATTTATAAACTCTTAGTAGAAATCTATACTTAAAATACACTGAAGTGACAAAAGTCATGGGACAGCAATATGCAAATATACAGATGGCAGTAGTATCGCAGTGAAATAGTATAAATGCGCAATTCGTTTTCCAGAGCTTTCATTTGTGTTCAAGTTATTCATGTGAACAGGGTTTTCGTGATTTATGGCGGCACGACGGGAATTAACAGACTTTGTACGTGGAATGTTAGATAGAGCTAGACGCATGGGTCAGTCCATTGCGGATATCGTTAGTGAATTCAACATTCCGAGATCCACAGTATCAAGAGTGTGCCGAGAGTATGAAATTTCAGGCATCACATCCCATCATGGACAGCGCAGTGGGCGACCACCTGCACTTAACAACCGAGACCGCCGACGTCTGTGTAGAATGGTCAATGTTAATAGACACACAACACTTCGTCAAATAACTGCAGGAATCAATGTGGGACGTACGAGGGACGTGTCCGATAGGACTGTGCGGCGAAATTTGTCTTCCTTGGGCTATGACAGCAGAAGACCGACTCGAGTGCCTTTACTGACAGCACGACATCGCCTGCAGCGACTCTCCTGAGCTCGTGAGCATATCGACTGGTCCCTAGACCAGTGGAAAACCGTGGAGTGGTCAGATGAGTGGTCCCTAGACCAGTGGAAAACCGTGGAGTGGTCAGATGAGTCACGATTTCAGTTGTTACGAGCTGATGGTAGAGTTCGAGTGTGGCGCAGACCCCACGAAGCCATGGACCCAAACTGTCAGCAAGGCACTGTTCAAGCTGGTGGTGGCTGCATAATGGTGTGAGCTGTTTTTACATGGCATGGACACGGTCCTCTGGTGCAACTGAACTGATCATTGACTGGAAATGGTTATGTTCAGCTGCTTGCAGATCACTTGCAGCCATTCATGGACTTCACGTACCCATACAACGATGGGATTTTTATGCATGACAATGCGCCATGTCACCGGGCCAGAACTGTTCGGGATTGGTTTGAAGAACATTCCGGACAATTCCAGCGCATGATCTGGTCACCTAGATCGCCCGATATGAATCCCATCGAGCATTTATGGGACATCATCGAAAGGTCCGTTCGTGACCAAACTCCTGCACCATCACCACTTTCACAGACTATACAGACAGACAGCACTATACAGACAGCATGGCTCAATATTCCTGCAGAGGACTTCCAACGACTTGTGGACTCCATGACACGTCGAGTTGTTGCACTTCGCCGGGCAAAAGAAGGACCGACACGATATTAACAGTCATCCCATGACTTTTGTCACTTCAGTGTAAAGCTCAATGTGTGTGTTGGCGTTCTACAGGTTAGACCGTTGGACCTACAGCTGCTAAATTTTGTACGTGCATACCTTGGAGGTCAGGAATGTGTACCCCGGAGCCCGATTTTTGAATGTTCAATTGCAATTTGAATTGATTAAAAACTAAGTGAAATTTCGACGTTTATCCGGTATAACTTCCGAAAATTCTATTGCACAAAGATGATTTTTACATCAAATTAACGATAAAAAATTTAGCTTTCTAATGGCATCAGTATCATAACATATAACTTAAGTTTCTATTTTTAAAGAAATATTTTTTCAATTATATATTTCGGACAAAACAATAAAATTTAATTTGCACGAGCACGTTACTTGAGAAAGGAGAAATATTTTTTAAATCAATATTTTGCTATCAGATTGATAAAAACTCAAATTAAAAAATTAATTAATATTGCAAATTAAAAATATAAAAGTGTCATTTTCAGCAAGTCTCTGCGTAAAATGAAATAAATACGATATGTGTTTTTTTTTCTAAAAAGAAAATGTAAAGAAGTTTTTTTGTGACTTTTACAATATAAATAATAAATAAGCTTTATTTAAGACAAACATATATATATATATAACATTACATTACGGACTTAAGGCCTTTATAACTGCATGAGTGACTATCAAAATTTGAACCTTAAAACTGTTTTGATGAAGTAGCTATTAAAAGACGTTACATAAAGTATTTAATTTAAAATGACGTTACATTAAGTATTTAACTGATAATTTTAAAGAGCAGTAATATGGGCGAATTAGCTGGTAGCCAAAGAACGACTAGTACATAGTAAAATAACGAAACAGAGAAGTATAAATAAATAAATGAATTACAGCATGACTCTTGTGGGAGTTGATGAGATAGAGATTTGGTTGTAACCACATTGTGACATAAAAACGGTCTTTACTTATTTAATAAATTAAAGAATGGTGTTCACAAACAGCGGTTTATCGAGAATTACTTTATTACAAAAATAATTTTGGATTTTTTTCAAAGAACATAATGTTAACAACGAAATAAAATAACAAAGAGTTTGATGAGTAAAGCAAATTAAATAATTTATCGTAATAATTCGCTTTCCGTAATTTATTTGGTTTTACATTACTCCTCAAAAATGCGCACTATTGTCATGAAAAACAATAAAGAAATATTTCTCCATCTAACCACAAAATATGCTCACAATTTTTTTTTTTGCCACATAAGCTTCTTCCACTGCTTTATTTAGGATTCATTCGATTCCTCTTTTATTAAAACAAAAAGAAATATCACTAGATAAATGAATGGAAATGGAAACATTTTATCGTCTGCGTTTCCTCTAACTCTATTAAAAATCATTTTCATTATATTTTATTCGTGTAATTAAAATACTTCATCTAACCAATTCAAGAATCTGCTTTTTTTTAATTGCTGGATCTTTTTCATTTAATTCCCAAACGATAATAAATAAACGCAATTCTGATGGAATGCGAATAATTCGAAGCAAGATCAGAATAAATAAGCAGCTTCAAATTTAATCAGTTAAATCTTGTGTTTCAACTTCTTGGAAGGAAGACCAAAATAAATTCTATCCTTTCCTATTCTGCCTTTTCATCAATTTCCCACCAAAAAAAGAGAAGGGAAGAGAATTTTTAATTAATTTCTTGCAAAATGAAATCAGAGCTTGACAGCGGAACAAAAATGTAGCATTCTTGCAAAGGAAATTGATGATATTGACACATAATATCTTATCGTATCGTTTATAAGTATTAAGGTTAAAAAAATTCTTGCAAAACTTGAGAAAATTGATATTCAATTTTTTATTTTAATAACGAAAAGAACATTTTATTTGTAAGTGATATTTGGAAGAAACATTTTATAATTTAGATACGATTTCCTGAATATGAACATTGTCTTAGCACATGTTGCCATTTTATATTCAGATAATATTTTTTCCTAAATGCACTAAGTATATAATAAATATAATTAATGAAGTAATATTAATTGTTGACGACGAGTTTAATGAAATAAAAAATTGTTGTCAATACTTATCTTATCAAAAATATATGGAATCATTTTCAGATATAAAAATTAAATGTAAACAACATATATATAGACTTTGAAAAAATATTTTCCATAGGTGTATTAAAAATGAAAAGTATTTGTTAAAATGAAAAGCCTGGAGTTATAATTCTAATTGTACCCATGTTTATAATGCATTTTGATTTTTATATAATAAATATTTCTATTGTTTGGTTTTGATGATAATAATCATGATTTTATAGCCGCAATTATCTTTATGGTTATGCTTTTACGATTTTTGTCTTGATTTCCAGCATTTAATTAAAGAAAAACATTCTTTTTACATACACTAATGAAACGTCTATTATACTGGGTTTACACTCAACCAGTTTTAAGACGACAAGTAGGCAACGCAAGCGTAGAAAGAGACTAATTTATGTTTGCCACAAATTTATGTTAATGTAATTATGTTTGCCAAATTTAATAATACGGATTCAGGCAATACTTATAATTTTATACAAAAGCATAGATAATAAAAAAATATCTTGGATATTATTTTCAATTCATCGCCTGGAATTTCGTATAGAATACACCAGGGTTCAATTGATGTTCCGAAGTCGTATGCAAACCACTATCTCATTCGACTGATTTATTTTGTATGTATATTCTAAATGCTTATAATTTTACATAAAAGCATAGATAATAAAAAAATAACTTGAAAATTATTTTAAATTAATATTCTGGAATTTTTAAGAACATATTCTTACTTGTATGTAATCTTTTTAGTATTATATACTCTAATTCTGATTGCCGTTCCTGAAGTATCAACTTTATTTCGGAAAATATTGAATAACCCATTCTAGAAAATAAATGTTACATAAATACTTTACTGTCTTTTTATTTATCTATATTTATACTTATAATAAATATAAATGTGTGTGTGTGTATATTAGTTCTCAAAGGGACAGATCGTTTAACCAGCAGATAATAAATTTCGCACATGTAATCTTGTAAATCGGAAATATATACATCAGAGAGATTTTTTAAAATTAGAATTTTAATTCATTAAAAATTAAACGAAATGTTGGTGTTTCTTCGCATAAAATCCGAAACTATTACAACACAAAACTAATTGTTACATCATCTTAAAGTTTAAAAAAAGTTTTTCAATGATACTAATTTTTTAACCTAAAAATAAGATTCAATTATTAAGGAGTTAAAAAACATTTTTGTCAAAATTTCCAGCAAAATTTTATTTTTTCCAAAATAAAATTTAAGCTACAGTTGAGTGCGGATGGGGAAATACTAACTTTTATCAACATGTTGCCATCACATTGACCGAAACTCAGAAAAAAAATATTATAATTATTAATACAAATTAAACATAGAAAAGTGTAATTTTCAGCAGGTGTTTGTATGAAATAAATTATATTTAAAAAAAATAAATGCAGCAAAAATTTACTATGGTATTATATTTTGAAGAATTGCCAAAGCATCGCCAAAGATTGCTTTTAGCATTGAAAAGTAAAAAAAAAGCATTAAGGAAACTTGCCAACCTTTTACAAAAGCAATAAAAAAATTTATTAGAAAATGCAAATGATCATGATTTCAAACAAATAGATAATAAGGTCATTTTTAGGAATAAAATTAAAATAGAAAGTTAGGAAATATAGTATTAATCCCACTTTTCCATTTTTCAAAATAAAACAGGTCATATGATTTAAGGGTAAAATCCTATTTTAGCCCACCTCTGGCGACTTTTTCAAAATCTCGCCAATTTTTCAAAATCACGCCAAATCGAAAGTATTTGAAAGTAATCGAAAGTACCAATAAGATTAAATAGTTTTCTAACGAAGTTTAAATCAACCAATGAGGTTCCGTAGGGTTGCCGCATTTCTCTTCAGATGTTGTCTTTATCGCTGATAATTTGGCGAGTTTTTAAATTGGCGTCAGAGGTGGGCTAAAATAGGATCGACCCGATTTAAGTCAAGGTGAAGAACATAAACGAAAAAGAAAGAAGAAACCACTTACATTAATTATCATTTAATCACAATCCAAAAGACCCAATAAAAATATTTTAAAAGGTACAACTTTGATATAGGATTTTTCAGCTTTTAAGGTTTTGCTGTTGCTAAATTTCCATCTTGGCAAGAAAAAAGGCTCCAAAAACAGGTATTTTGCTCGGCGAGAAAAAAAAAGTCGCCAAATTTCCTATTTAGGGGGATATATCAAAGTAGTTCCTTTTAAAAAACGGATAATCATTAAAGATAGGATCATGTAGATTAGATAAAAATTTTTTTACAAAATATCTGAACAGTACATACAAATACAATAAAAATACTTACAAGGCCCATCGTCGTGAAATAGGAAACACTTAAGGCAGTCTGCGAAATGTACGTTTCGGACAAAATATTATTTATTAATAGGTAAAACGGTCTAAAAGAGAGAATTTGCGAGCTCACGCCAGAGAGACATTAATTTCGATATTAGGAAATGCTGTTAACATGACGCGATCAATTTCAATATTAGTCTCAAATATTTAAAATTAATGATATTTGAGTGCAAATGGCTGTCTTTTTCAGGTCAAATGCGGTAATGTAAACACGCAAAAACACACATATTCCATTATTTCCATTAGAAAAATGGATGAGTTCACGTTGCTATGCCATATTTGAAATGCCGCCATTCATCATTTGAGGTCTATCAAAAGTTTTTCATTAATTATTAATTTTTAAAGTAAAACTCTTATTTTTTTAAAAAATTAGATGGCATCAGCACAAATACTTTAAAGTTATGATATGAAATGTGTGTTTAAAATTCGAAAATTGCAAAAATGCATTATTCCAGTATTGATAGAGGAGATTCAGTTATCATTCTGTGTTTCGGAAATTCAACAATAACAATTGTATTTGCATAGCGATCAAATCTTAGTAATAATATCTAATGAAAATCTTGAAAAAGAATCGAAAACTGGAGCGAGAATGGTCACTCCAAAACTTTCTCGCATACTTCCTTATGAATTTCTCAGGTCAGAGAAAGCCTTGCATGCATGAATATACAACAGCTACGAAATATGGTAAAATCCTATTTTAGCCCACCTCTGGAGACTTTTTTAAAATCTCGCCAATTTTTCAAAATTTTGCCAAATCGAAATTATTTGAATTAAAAGGTTAAAAAAAAATTCTTTCCTTTCGCCAATAAATTCTTATTATTCGCCAAAGGTGAGCTAAAATAAGTTCGACCCCGAAATATTACCTATTGGCATGAATTTATCATTTTTATTGCATTCATCGTATTACCTTTGGTGAGTTTTTTGGCGATTAATGCCTCACATACGCTTAATAGTATACAAAAATTGGATTTGTACTTTAAATTCTTCAATCGTTTGAAAACAAAAACTGGATATAAAATTGCACTTATAGGCACAAAATCCCATACCATA
Organism: Argiope trifasciata; assembly: GCA_026543055.1. Lineage (NCBI taxonomy): Eukaryota > Metazoa > Arthropoda > Arachnida > Araneae > Araneidae > Argiope > Argiope trifasciata. The sequence continues at coordinate 85,396 of JAPMOQ010020709.1, read as the reverse complement.
TTTAATATATATGTCATTCTGTTTGTATATATGTCATTGTGGTATCTTAATAAGCCAGTAACAGCCCAGAGTATAGACACTAGTGTTCGCTTTTGTCGAATGGGTGTGTAGTGACATCTTAATTAGTCAGTAACTGCCACTAAACATCCATGGTAATTTTTGTATAGTGGATAAGTTAAGTTACTCGGCTGCAAATCGGAAGATCGCGAGTCCGATTCTTGGCGGAATTCAACCTACGCATTGCCACAATTCCAGCCAACACCTACGCCAAAGGTTTGTTACGCGGCTACGAACCAAAAGGTTCCAGATTCAATTCTAACTCAATTTGATCTGCTACATTTTTTTAATTACCGCGTTTGTAAATTTTTGAAAGTGTAGACCAAAACTCCATCATTATTTTATTTGGCTTCAAATTTTGAATTTTTTACTAATTACTATATTTTCTCTATACTAAGTATACGAGAAAGTAAAAATTAATCAGTATCTACGAAGAACATTCAAAATGAGAGAGGGAATGAGTTAGCATTTCAAAAAGCTATATGCTTTGCAGCATTCAAAACATTTTTGGTACTTTTCTATTATACCGGCGTAAGCGAAAAGTCGCCAATAATGATGCAACCGCCAAACGGAATATCGCCGCCGGTAACCTTTCGCCGCCACATTTTTTAAAGAAAGTCGCGCCAAAATGGCGACTGTGTGTTGTTGTCAAAAAATTCTGCTTGGCGAGATTTGCGCCGGTAAAATGGAAAAATCCCACATATTTAAATATTAAGATAGGCACTAAAATACAAGCATTTTTCAACAGGAAATATTTCTCACGACATTTAAAAACAAGTGAAAGTGCACAATTCGCAAGTAAATAACAGACTGAAAATGTTTATTTCCAACAATATTGCATTTTTATCTCCAAGCATAAATAGTAGAGAAGACGCAAAATAAAATGGAACATAAAATGACTATTTAATATGGGGAAAAAACTTTTATTGACGTTTACGAAAGAAAGACTTTTTTCCGTTTTGCCTGGTGGAATATTTGGGAAACTTGCATTTTATTTCGAATAAATTCTAAATTCAAAATTTGTAATATACCATCATTTTTTGAAATATTTATAGATCCCTTTACATTTGCATTAAAATAGTATATTATTAGTGCTATCATTTCTGAAACATTGTGCACAACGATGTAAAATGTCTGGATATTTATTTTTAAGAATAAATATCTGAGTAAATATTCTAAGCAGTTATTTACTTTTTTTTCAGTTAACCCTATTCATATAAAAATATGATGATGTACGTAAAAATGTTAGATACAGAAATCCATATTTCAATATAGCATAAACTGTATCAAAAATTAATACTCCATTGCAAGTACAATTGAATGAGACAATTAAAATCATTCATCCAGCTACTCTATTTAAACACTCATTTACTTTATTCGGAATCTTGAGGGCCATTTTTATAATATTAATTGTTTTTAAATTTTAGTCATATTTTTAATTTGAAATCACTATAAACGACATATAGTATTTGTAATTAAATCTTAGAGCTTAGAAAAGCAATCCGATACATAATATATATTTAATACAAGGACTGGATCGTATCTCAGGAAAATAGATATACATAACTATTTTCAGTTACATTTTTCCCTCAAAAATTTATATAAATCTTAACATTATGTAGGTATTTTAACAATCAAAATAAGTAAAGATAATTTTAAAAAAGAACGCACCGTCTTGAATGATGACTGAGAGAAGACATTTCGGAACATTACAGTTTCAGATAAAACTTTTCACAAGTATTTTATTTTGCGAAACGCTCAGGTTTTGTGTATTTAGTTGGGGATCGGAGAGATAAGAACAAATTAATATCTACGCTCTAAGTATTTATTAATCGCACATCGCTGATTATAAGTTCTTTAAGTTATCCGACAACGTTAAAAATCCGACACCGCTCATGCTGGTGAATTTTTTTATCATTGTTATTTCTTGTAGTTCAGGCTTTCCTCTGTCAAATACAGTTTATTTTTTGTAGGAAAAGGAAGGCTTGACGTATCATCCAGAGAAATTTTAAGTAAATCCTATTTTTCAGCTAAAATTTGTCATCAATTTTCTCAGAACATTAATTTTCATAAAAATTCTGCACCGTTTACATATCTCAAAAACTAATAGAAGTATTTGCATAAAAGTTTCAGCGAGTGTTTTAAATAATATGAGCAATGAAATGAATCAAAAGTTTTATTGTTTGTGAAATACTTTTTTCATTTACTGGTGTTTTCAGAAAAATTCTGTAGTGAATTTAAGAAAAAAATGCATATATATATATATATATATATATATATACACGCATTTTTTTAAAATTTTACATAACTTCTTTCCATCTCAAAATTTTTCTTGGATTTTGGTTCATTTTATTCATTATCATATTCTATAATTTGAGTACAAAAAAATAGGATTGCTGCATTACATTTTTGTGTAGAGTGATTAAATTTCATTAAAATTTACAACAAATTTTCCTATTTCTTAAAATATGTGATGTTTTCACTTTTTTTGTATTTATAGTACTTTGTATTATAATTAACAATATATCAAAAAACCATAGTCAGAAATAATTTTTTAAAAACATAATTTTTCAAACATTTTCTTCGGATGTGGTCGGATACCTTCATTAACACCATATCTGAGATGTTATGTTGTAATTAGAAGTAAAATATAGTTGAGTTTCCACATTGTCTCTGCTAATCATAAAGATGAATGTGTGTTTGTTTCAGTGTGTATGTGGTATGGTATGGTATAGTGTGTTTTATTGGCACAAGGTCCATCTTTGGACAAGCTGCGCCATCCACAATCATTGTATATGTGCACGTATGGGTGTGTGTGTTTCAATGTTTGTGTGAATGAATGGGTGTGTGTCATAGACGATTTGACATGGAGCTACCAAACATAGAAGACATTTATAAGATGTACATTTTGGTGATTGAATGTCTGTAACTGAAAACTTTTTTTTTGAAATTTTAATTAATTAAAAATTAAGGCAAAATTCTGACGATATTTTATTTTTACCTCACCTTAAAATTCAAAAAATGATCAAATAATGATGTTAATTTAATATTAATTAATAATTTTTTTCTGAATTTTTGTTAATTTTTATAATTACTTTTTGCCTGACAGTCAACAATATATTACATTGCTGATTTGAGATTCAAACTGTGTTTATTATTCCGTCGAATGTTAAATGTTTACCTGGGTGACTCTCTTCCGCGGTTGAAATTTAATGAACAAGTAAGTACTTTATTTAAAATCTGCGTACTTTACAAAATAAAAAAGTAAAATGTGTTATGGGATTGATATCCAATCTAAAAGCTGCATGATTCTCTTCATGTACATACTAAACAGAACATATACAAAGGCAAAATATTTACAGTGAAATCATGAAAATAAAGTTATATTTGAACCATTTAACTTAAACTAATCAGAGCGAATATCGCCGGTAAATCAACCGCTTTTTTAAATTAAACAGCGATAACATAAAAGAAAAAAGATCAATAGGACTTCAGAAGAATTATTTAAATATACTCTCTCAGGAGTTGTGAAATTAGAAATGTCGAATCTGTGATTAAAAGATTATTTTTTAAGGAAAAATGACTAACCGCAGAAATAGAAATATACATAAATTCCATACAGAAATAATTATTTTCAGTTTAAAGAAAGAATTTATCAAATTTACACAACCAATGAGAACTCTAAAAAAAGCATGGGATAAAATTCTCATCCAATGATATTTCACAGACAGTACTCACCCACAGGAGGCACGCGATTGCACTTGTCCCTCTTCCGCCATCCTAAACTCACAAAAGGGCAATCCTTTTCCGAACTAGCTGTCTCTAGTTCGGTCTGCAAGTTTTTATTAGTTTTGAAAGCGACTTCTTCCGACGACTTTGGGCTCAGCCATCCTTGCAAAACTAGAACTCGCCCCTCTGAAGCATGCGTTCCGAAACGGAATAAAATTCTTTTAATTCGTGCCACATTCAACATGCTTGCTGTGATAGCTACGTTTACTCTCACGGATGGTGCTCTCTTGTCTAGGTATGCTTCCACAGTTAAAGTGTCCAACACTCGGTGTAAGGTGGTTGCCTTATCCAGATCTTCGTTGCTGTCTGACATATCCTCTTCCATGCTGTCGAATGCGGGTATTTTAAAGGAATCCTCGATATTTTTTAACCTTAACAGGTGGTTCCAATGAATGACAGCCTCCAGAACAAAAGAACAGACTGAAAAGGCAAATAGGATCAGCAGTAAAATATAGAGCCGCCTGAGACTGCACTGGATCATACGCCGCACTAGAAGCATTCGAGAGCATGTCATTTCTGATGGTGCTTCTTAATTTATCAACTCGCTTCAGTGGAACGGTATTCAACAAGTAGTTGGGGTCTTGATACTCCAAGAAAGTATATCGCCAACCTGTCATGAGATAACATTTCAAGCATTGTAAATCATATTGTTTTTGGTTCACACGGCGTCCTTCAGAAGAAAAAAAATATATGCTCTTCTCTTAAAATAGACTTTTACAATTTCAATTAAAAACTGCCATTAAAGTTAAATCAATCAAGTTAGATCAAAGAAGATTGTTGAAGATGGTGTCCTGCTTGCAATTAGACCGATTGTTCTGAAAAGTCGATTGTATTCAGGACCATTCAGATAGAGCATCTTCCTTTCAGTGTTCTCGCAAAAAGATGAAGGTTGACAACAAGTATCCGTGCGAAAGTTGTCATTGCCAGTAGGTATAAACAAGGGAATTCCCTCCCATTTCCCCCTTCTGATTAGCATTCAAAAAGCATTCAATGCTGAAATCATTTGTGTAAAATAGTCATCTCTATGAATTTATGCACCGCTTTGTCTACATACTAGGGAAGGATTGTTTCGTGAAAAGATAGATACATGGGCGCGAAGTGCTGGACCTTCTTAAGACAACCATGGGGGAAAAAAGAGGTGTTAACTGACTATGCGTGGTGTTTACGGAAAAAGAAACAAGGTGCAAAACGGATTTTACACAAAGGATTGAAACAAAAATAAATGAAATAAGTGTTGACAATGCATTTCGACATCGCTAGACATCCGGAATTCTTTTTTTAAGACATTGAATGATGATCTCATCTTTATGAATCTTTAAACTAGTTTTCCCAGCAATTATATATAAATTAATCAATTTAAAGAATTATCATTTTTAATAAAGATTTTTTTTTGCACAATTCGATTGTAACGGTGACCAAAAAGCATCAAAGAAATTTCGACAAGTTATAAAAATAAATTCAAGTTAGTTATTATTCTTTAGGAAAAATTTTGAACGTGCGAATCTCATACTATATAGTTTGACGATTGAAATCACCAAATTGGCAATATTTTTATTTTTGGTCCCCATTACAACTATCAAGTACCAATATCTTTATAACATGAAATATAAATATTTTTTTATATACTTCAAAAAATGAAAGCAATTAGTGAAGAGACCTTATCTAATACTATAATACGAGGAATGGTTGCCAAGACGAAAATCGCCCCAGAATTAATAAACTCCGGTAAACTTGGAGGGCTGGGGTTTTTGGCCACGAGGAATCGATTGGCGCCGGTTTTGAAGCGCTACGGTCGAGCAGTTCGAAGTTACAGATAGGATATTTTCAAACTTTATTAGTCCGCCATAATGGCTACTTAAATTTTCAAGCGATAAAGTGCTGCCATCTATAGCCAATATGGCGAACTAATAAATTTTTATGTTTATGCTGTTATAGGTTTATAATATGTTTCTTATGTATGTATATATGTTTGGTTTTTCTAAATAAATTTGTCAAAAATATTGAACTTCAACACACTTCAATCTTTACCTTTACTTTACCTTTGTATAGAATAGTTCCCTTTCCAAACTCTAACTTTGTTTAGAATAGTTTACAATGGTGCACTTTAGAATAGTTTACAATGGTGCACTTTAACCGGTTATCTTTTCACCAATGGTTTCACAAATTTTCTTATGGCATGTATTGTTTTGATAAATCACAATTGAAAATTTAAATCTTCGAGTTAGCTTCGATACCTGTTTTCTCCGAGCGGAGCTCGGTCACCCGCTGGTTATTATTATTTTTGGGATTAATTCTTGACGTTAAGCCGTGGCGTTTACTAGCTGCCGCGTTTACATGGTTCAGAAAATTCGGACCGGCAGATACCAGACATAGAATGTGGTTAACCCATAGTTGGATTTACCTCAAAATCTGTCAAAGGGCACTACACTATAGATTTTATATCTGTGAATCGAATTTTATGTACGTAGTTCCCTTTATTTTACAATTATCGTGCTAACTTTTAATCGATCAGGCGCTTTTACTCAGAACATTTACTCAAAATTTGACGGACATTTGAAATTGTGGTGTAAAGACAATATACCAAATTTCAACCATCTGATTCAAAACGTTTTTGAATTATATTTGCCACATACAAACAGACGGATATTTTCCATAAATGGATTTTTTGAACTTAAGGAGATGTAGGAATCTCCAATATCAGAAGGTGGAATTTTTATTATATTTTCTCTAAAATGTGCACGAGAAAATAAAAAATGTTATAAGGGTTAGAAATTTAATGATGAAAACAATAAATTACATCTGATATGACATAGGTGCTACCTTGTAATATTCTTCGATGTAGTCATTAGCATTTTGATTATTTTGCTGACTATAGTGACGTGGAAGCAGTGTAACTAATACCTGAATCAGTATCAGTTTTAAAATAATGATTTCCAGTAAAGCATTACTAATCTTAATCATATCATTGTTTATTTATATTAATGTGCGGTTTTGAAACAACGAAATGACGCTAGGTCTATTTTGGGACACTCGTAATTCTGAATTGCGTTTAGATGACGAGAACGTCACCAGAGCTGGCGTTCTGGAAAACCGGTTTTCTTGATTTAAAAACAAGTTTTCAAATGTGACAAAGTGGATTTTTAAAAACCCGGCTCGATATGACGTCAGACATTACTGATATTTTAAATTCAGTTTATTAATTTTTTTTTTTTTTTTGCTAAAAAAATATATACATTTTTGAACGAAAACTACATAAATTATACTGCTAAATCATAAAAAGAAACGGGTCACATAAGTTTATATTAAATGATACTTTTGAAATGGCAAATAAATGAAAGCTATAAAAGGATACGAATATAATTTTACAAGCACATAAACACATCAAAATATTAAAAGACTTTTTTTCTAACATTTTACTAAATTTTCATAATCTACTTCCTAAACAATGTTATTTTCAATAAATAAAAGCCACAGTAGAGTTAGTTCATAATATTCCTTTAATAATTCTTGATGCTTTTTGGCATGTTTAGTTATTTTAACGTCCCATTGTAAAGCAACATAAGGCCATTTTGGGACGGGCCTAGTAATTTTGAACCATGGCCAGATGACACCTGAGCTGGCTCCCCCCTCTCCACACCGCCCCACACCAGAGGGAGGATATTTGGCCTGACAGACTTAGCGTGCAAGAGACCCCTTACACGACGGTTCTTCGGTGGAATCGAATCTCGAACCTGAAACCCTCCGGGCCACCGGGCCACCGCAGCCCTATGCTTTGTAACAAACTTAGCATTACAAATTGGTGCTTATTTCCACAAGATTGCAGTTAGAAGGAAACTAAAAATATTAATTAAAGAGTTTTCACTCAAATATTTAATTTACATTTTTACCTTTAATATATTTAGAATTTTTCAGAGATTTGAGAAAAATGTTACGTTTATTTTTACACTAATTATAATGGTCTTACCTTCTTGAAAAAGAAGTGACATGAACAAACTTTCGAAGCCAAACGAATTCCGCTCAAAATACGGCAAACGCTGATTCCATCAAAAAGGAAACTGCAAGCTATTAACAGCGGAAACTGCACAGCATTAAGAACGGAAACTGATAATGGATAAATCAAATCCATCCATCAATCAAATCCTAATTTAATCAAAGCATCTCTTTTTCTTTAGATCTTTCATTGGATAAATAAGAGACGGATTGCATTTGTGTTAACTTATTGGGTTGATGCATTATTATCAGGCGTTTGACGCGCTATTTTTTTGTATAAATTTTAAATAGAGACTAGTTTTAGAAATTTATGAATGAATATATTCTTCTACATTTAGGTTATAAAAATGCGTGTCGATAATCAAGTCATATTCGCCATACTATGCTTATCGTCTTCAATCACGATAATGCGCGTCCACGTGTTGTCGAATGTATCGCCAATAAGGGCTGACAACTGCTTCCACGTCTGCCATATTCTCCCCCACATGCGCCTACCGACTATTAGGTCAATTGGTGGCTAAAAAACAAGCAAACGAACGAAGTGTATGACGATTTTGATTACTTAGTGGCGGATGCCACAGCATGGGTTGGCCCCAAGAACCACGGAATTGACCGTTTACTATGCAAATGAGAAGCAACTGTTGAAGAAGATGGTGACTATACTCAGGATTCATCATTAATATGCAAATGGGAAGCAATTGCTGAAGAAGATGGTGACTATGCTCAGGATTAATCATTACCATGCAAATGGGAAGCAATTGCTGAAGAAGATGGTGACTATGCTCAGGATTAATCATTACCATGCAAATGGGAAGCAATTGTTGAAGTAGATGGTGACTACGCTCAGGATTAATCATTTCAAAATATTACTGTTGAATTTTTCTGTTTCCTTTTTCATAACAAACAGGGTTCAAGAACGCCTAAGAGAGATGCATCAACCCAATAATTAGGTTTAGTGATATTGTTAATTTAATAATGTCACTTTTGCAAAACAGTTTTTCATTTTTATATTTTAGAAAGTTTCTAATTATCACTTCCATGTAAATTTTTTATTGATTTTATTTTTATTTCCGTTAATGCTTATCCACCTTCCTTTGACTTTTTTCATTCATTGATAAGATTCGAAATTTCAGTAAACAATGTTACAATATAGAAAACTCACTAACGATTTGGCGTTTCGATTTACAGCGAATTAATTTTGAGATTTGCCTCTAGGCTTTGAGGCTCAAATACAGCCACCTCTAACGGCAGTTTGAAAAACTACCATTGATTGTTGCTACTCTTAAAAGTTTAAAATTCTCAAATAAAATATCGTAGCTTTTTTTTAAAAAAAAATCTCGTATAGGAAGTATAGAGAAAGTATTGCAATTGTTGAAAGAATCAAATTCCAGATTTTGACGAATTTTTACGCTTCCGAATTCCCTGAATTTGAAAAACACATTTTTGGAAAATGTCAGCCTGTCACAAAGATAACTTTTAGAGCTTTGAGCAGGACACGTGAAATTTCGAGTGGTCTTTGTAACAAATTTAAAGATTTCTCATAAATTTTGAGTAAAATCAGTTAAGAGGAAGTCAGTTTGTCTGGCTGATCGAATAAGAATTAATATAACTACTAAGCGAAAAGATCAAGGTAGATAAAATTCGATATAGAGATTCGATATTCGATATACATCTATAGTGTAAGACGTCTATCAAATTTTAAGCCAAATATAAAAAGGAGTTGGTTGTCTGAAGGTCTGTGCTTTCAAACACATGTAAGTGCCATAACTAAGAGGCATGTTGACTCAAATATATCAAATTTGATATGTGATTTTTGTGACTACATGTGTAATTTTGAGTTTTAATCGTTTTGTAAAAATGCAGCAAAAATATAAATTTGATTTTCAGATATAAATGCCATAACTGAAAGGAATGTTGACAAATATATCAAATTTGATATGTGAGTTTTATCACTACATGTGTAATTTTGAGTTTCAATCGTTTTGAAAAAATGCAGGAAAAAAAGAAATTTGATTTTCAGGTATAAATGCCATAACTGAAAGGCATGTTGACTTAAATATATAAAATTTGATATGTGATTTTTGTGACTGCATGTGTAATTTTGAGTTTCAATAGCTTTGAAAAAAAGCAGCTAAAACATAAATTTGATTTTCAGATACTACAGCATGTAAGGAATAAGAGCCAAAGATTACATGACAAATTTCGTAAAAATACTATCTTCACCCCAAAGGTTGATTTTTCGCAACTATTATATGCAAGTGCCATGCAAGACATTCTCTGGGATAACATTCAAAATTGTAATTTACTGTTTATAATTCGATTAATGCCCGTAAGGTTAAAAACAAATTTTTAATATTAGGGGGTTCCAAAAGTTTCTTTTTTATCGCACTATGAGTGGCCTTATCTGGTTCTTTTAGTGCAAACATGCAGATATAATCTATTAGCCATCCATGCCATCGGTTTCAGTCTCTAATACACCTCAAGCCGAGACTACATAAAAGTTCTATCGTCCATTTGGTGGAATTGGAAAGGAATAATTTTCTACAAGCTCCTTCCTTAAGGTGATACAATAAATTTTAGAATACTATCATCAACTGTATCGATTGAAAACTGCCGTAGCAAAAAAATGGCCAGGATTAAGAAATGACAAGGCGTTGTTTTTCATCATGCCAATTCGAGACCACATACTGCATTAATCGTAAGAGAAAAGTTCTTACAGTTTGTTTGGGATGTTTCACGGCATTTTACATACTCTCTAGATCTCTCTCCATCTGATTATTACTTTTTTGTGTCCTTAAAAAATTCTCTTCATGATAAGCGCTTTAAATCCATCAGCAAAATGAAAGCGCACTTCAAGAACTATCTCTTGTCCAAAACACAATAATTTTGGAAAGAAGGCATAACGAGGCCTCCTGAGAGATAAAAGAAAGTAGTAGAGCAAAAGGGTTCTTCTATGACAAAATAAATAATATCTTAAATAGTAAATATTGATCAATAATTTCATATTAGAAATGGAAAAGAAACTTATGGAACACCCTAATATATTGTAGTTTTAAAACATTTCCTTCAATTTTTTTTTTATAATCCATGCTGCAGGATCGTTAACTGAACTTAAGATTATTAGCTAAAAGCGTGAAAAACAAAATGAATAAATTCTCGTTCTCGAATAAAGAGTTGAATTTGCGAAGCTATTAACTTAAATACATTTCGTCTTCTCTGATGAATCTTATTGTGGTTGAATGAAAGGAAGGAAATTGGATACCACTTGAAATTAATTTCTTTCGATTTCCACGTATTTGTCTTCCACCCGGAACTGAGACTAAGTATTTCAGAAAGTGCAGAAAAGGAGAAAATTAAATTCCCCGATAAAATTATCAGAATTTTACTATTAATTCGTCATGCATCTCTTAATTATATGAAATGGTATATTATTGATTAAAAATGGATGGAATTTAATTTTCAATAGAGTAAAGGAGGCTTAATTATTTGAAAGGAAAACCACCAAATTAATTACAAGTAGTCTACGATGATCAACTATTTTGCTGATAATATGGAGAGAGAGTTAATATATGTATAGTATAAATTGAAGTCTCCTGAAAACGTCTGTGTGTTTCTCAACTCAAAAAACTCGAGAGATATTTAACTGATATTATTGACTATTTAAGAACGAACCTAGTAATTTTGAAATCACGGTCAAATGAAGAGGGGCACATCTGTGATGACACCCCCTTTCCAACCTTCTGCCTCACACCAGAGAGAAAATTTTAATTCTTGAATGATTTAATGTGCACCAGATCCGCTTACACGACGAATCTTCGGTGAAATTGGGTCTCGAACATGGAAACTTTAAGTTCCAAAGCTGGGACTTACCAATGTGACCCCAAAGTAAATTTCAAGAATTTTCCAAGGGTAATACAAATTTTGCATATAAATGACATATGCAGGACAGATTATATGAAAAGTCATAGGAAAAAACTTATAAATTTTCTTATCTTTTCGCTTAATTTTATTGTATAAATAACTGGACACACGAAACTTCTTACTTGATACTGAATTTATATTTTATTCGATAAAAGAACAGCAATTCTTTCTATGCTATTTCCGATTTTTTTCAGTCAAAAAGTATCATTTCATGCAAACTTTATTCTTAAACAAAATCTCTCGTGCGATTTCGGAAGAAATATCTTCAGATGCATATTTTCAGCACTATTCTCGCCAGTTCTCGAATAAATCTCCCATTGACGTGATCTATACGCCACACCTAGTTTTATCTTCAAAAGATATTTTTCAGCTGCCTTGCATTCTTCGCAGCTGTATTATACATCTGCACGGGATATGGTTATCAAAACACTATTCTTGCTTTATAAACACACAACAGCACGCCACGTTCTGGCATTATAAATCTGAGCTTCTCGCATTATGGAATATCTAGTTTTTCTTTTTCTGTTGGGAATTTCATACTTTGGGTGAATATTATTCTTTCATCCAACTTATAAATGAAAAAAAATTTTGCCATTGGAATACGCATACAATGAAAAATATGAAAACCGATGCATTAGTCGATGAAAAACAGAAACAAATTTTGTGAAATACAGTTAAAATTAAAATTTTAATTAAATATTACAAACCTAGATTATTTATATCAAAATAATGAAGAATCAGTGAAAATCAGTTTACTAAATCAGTTTACTAAGCAAAATGAAATACAATATCTGGCGTCCCTAAAATGCTAGCATGAAGCAAGTAAGCACAAGTACAGAAGAAAAAGCATAGTTCATAGCATAGAGTAGAGTACCATTTCTAGACTATTCTGTGAATAGTATGAATTTCCCCCTATAAAAAGGGTCTGTACAAGCGAATGTGAAGTAGGAAGTAGCTAAGTCGTATTCTTGGCCCTAGTTGGCGCTACTGAAAAAGCAGAGGACGCTCATTTGGGCTTAAATCGTTGACAGCTTTCTGTCCGCGTGCTTGCTAAATGTCATAAGTAACAACAGCAATAAATGAATATGTCAAAAAAACGACATTGTTAGGAAATTCATTACAGTTATAGTGCATCTTTTTGTTTTTCACACATGTTAAAAGATCTTAAACCTGATACTTAAAAGTAAATGAAGTAATTTGTTTCTTTCGGTCAATGAATATTCTTAACGTACGAGTCAACTCGCCTGTAATTATGAAAAGTCGCCAAAATCCCCAAATCGCCAAACAGTTCCGAATTTTCCGAAACTAAATTTCAAGTTTTGGGTCATACCAAATTTAAAACCTAGTTTGTAATAGAAAAAATTATGCTATCAATAAAAAATTAAGTAGATTTCGCTGCTTTAAAAACTATCTATTTCAGTTTTAAGATATAATTCTTGGATAATTTTAGTTCCATTAAGCCTTTTGAAAGAAATAAAAGTCATATTTAAAAAAAATCTCTATTACTATTAAACTATTCTACTATTAATCTTATATTATTATAAAACTTATTACTATAAACTTACTATCCTACTTATTTAACTATTAAAAAGTTGCTTCTGAATATTTTTTCCTTTTCTAATTATCTTTCAAATTTAAATCAAACAGACGTCCCGAAAGAAGCAGAAAAATTTCTCTAAGACACACAAAATTTATATTTAAAAAAATCAACTTCCTTTTCATTCTTAAAAAGACGACTATAATATATTTGAATCTGTTTATAAATCTTCATGATTTAAAAGAAGCAGCAGATACAAAATACTTATTTCCAATATATAGACAGAGACACAAACGAAACAGCTGGAAATAGGTACATTGAAACATATTTCTGTATTTGGTTATCTCAGTAAAATCGGAGCCGTTTCTTGTTTACAAGAAAATAGTGATGTCTCGGATAAAATTGTTTTGTGAGTACAGTGAATATACTGTTTACTCTGCAACTTGTATTCCTTACAAATGCAGCAAACAGTCGCCTCTTCATAAATAACTAAGTACAATAAATTCATAAATATTTACTATAGTTACAATAAATTCATAAAACATGGACGTGTATGGGGTAAAAGATACATAGATCGTCCTCTCAAAAATGTTGAGTGTATCCGAACTGCTCTCCAACGTAAAAGCAGGAAAAACATAAACAAAGAGTTTGATATTTTGTAACCAACGATATGGCTCACGTTTTTAAAATAAATGTACAATATTCTTCAAGATTTACGAGATCGAATTGTCGCAGGAATATATTTATTATCATCTTGATGTGTAATTATTAGTAATTACTTTGAATATAATAATAGTTACATTCCAAAATGGAATAATGGAATTGGGTTATTTAGGATAACAAATTTTAATTAAAATTGTCACAGGATTATATTTATTATCATCTTGATGTCCAGTTACTAATAATTACTTTGAATATGATAATAGTTACATTCCAAAATGGAATTTGGTTATTTAGGATAACAAATTTAAATTAAAATTGTCACAGGAATATATTTATTGTCATCTTTATGTCCAATTACTAATAATTACTGATAATAGTTACATTCCAAACAGAATTTGGTTATTTAAAATAACAAATATAAATTAAAATTGTCATAGGAATATATTTATTATCATCTTGATGTCCAAATACTAGTAATTACTTTGAATATAATAATAGTTACATTCCAAAATGGAATTTGGCTATTTAGGATAACAAATTTTAATTTAAATTGTCACAGGAATATAATTATTATCATCTGTATATCCAATTACTAATAATTACTTTGAATATAATAGTTACGTTCCAAAATGGAATTTGGTTATTTAGGATAACAAA
>JAPMOQ010020709.1:35443-68223 GCA_026543055.1 Argiope trifasciata | reverse complement strand
TACCTTATGATGCACATAATGCCCTTAAGAAGGAGATACCAAGTACAACATCCATTCGATTCGGCACAGACAGTCTTGTGATTGAGAGCGTCTTGAGGAAGCTCGTTAATGACTTTTATGTGCCCATCAACTCAATCATTCCCTGACGCGAAGCGGCTGGACCTCCGGCAGGGTCGCCTGACTAATAATCAACAGCCAATGGTCGGCAAAAGGCCACTAAGAGGGATTTTCTGTGACTCTAAATCACTCGTTACGATCGACGGTAGGCTTGGTGCTTTGCTTTTATTAAGCCCATAATGCTCTTTCTATTTCGAGAAAAACTGAGCCGAATAATCATTTTTTATTGCAGGCAATTAAGGCGATGACTTTTCTTGGTGCAACAATGAACGCGTAAGAACTGCGAAGTATCATGAATTGAATTAGTTCGAAAAAAAAATACTTATTGTCGCCTTGGGCATAATGAAAGCAATTAAAACAACGTAAATATAATTCATTAATTATCAATTAGTTGATATTTATAGATTTTAAATGATATTAGTTATGAAATTGTAAACAATATGCTTTGATTAATGTATCTGAGAAAAGAAATGCTTTTATTGAAAATCTGTAGATCACAGAAACATAAAAAAGTGAGCATATAATCAAAAATATTGGATTGAATTAGTTCGAAATACATATTGCCACCTTGGTCACATCGAAAACAATTAAAACAACGTAAATATAATTCATTAATTTTTAATTAATTGATATTTGTAGATTCTAAGTGATATTAATTATGAAATTGCAAACAATAAGCTTTGATTAATGTATTCGAGCAAAGAAATGCTTTAATTGAAAATCTGTAATTCACAGAAACATAAAAAAGTGAGCATATAATGAAAAATATTGGATTGAATTAGTTCGAAAAACATTGTCGCTTTGGTCACATTGGAAACAATTGAAACTACTTAAATAGAATTAATTAATTATTAATTAATTGATATTTATAGATTCTAAGTAGTAATAGTCATGAAATTGTAAACAATAAGTTTTTATTAATGTATTGAAGTTAATAATGCTTTTATTGAAAATCTGAAGTTCACAGAAACATAAAAAAATGAGCATATAATCAAAAATATTGGATAGTTGAATAAGTTCTCGCTGTTTTCCAACGCATGGCATTATCGTAACTGATTACATTAATGTGATCATAGTGACGAATCTGTTTACAAGTACAACTATCAAATATTTTTGATTATATGCTCATTTTTTTTATGTTTCTATGAACTACAAATTTTCAATAAAAGCATATCTTTGCAGATACATTAATCAAAGCGTATTTTTTACAATTTTATAACTAATATCTGTTTGCAAGCTTCAAATTCAATATTTTGTTTCGCGGAAGTACAAACAATATTATTTTTCATTGCGTCAAATTTCTTGTCAAAAAAGAGTATCTACGGATATTTTTACAGTTCTATTTTATTTTTAAAAAATATGCAATTGAAGGTCACAGAAACCTTGTTGAGACTTACGCTCTGTCTGAAATAACAAGAATAGATCAATTTAGAGGCTTTAAAAATATTGGTTCTGATCTTGAAGATAAATAAGTTTAAGATAAGAAGATAAGATAAGAAGTTTGAAGACGAACAACCAGAAGCATTATTTCATCAAGACTCGTGTCAAACGCTGACTGAATATGCAAAATCAGTCAAAACTAAACAGACAACAGTTTCGAAACATTTGAAAGCATTAGGAATGATTCAAAAGCAAGGTCATTGGTTGGGGCCGAGAGACATCGAACGGCGTCTTTTCAAGTGTGAACAACGGCTTCAACGACAGAAAAGGAAAAGGTTTTTGCATTGGATCGTAACCAACGATGAAAAATGGATACACTAAGATAACCCTAAGCGTAGAACTCTGACCATGCATCAAAACTTTCAGCAGATTTGAATATCCATGTCAAGCTTCTTCTCTGCATTTGGTGAGATCAGCTGGATATAGTTTATTATGAACTAAATGAAACCATCACGAGGGATCGATATAGACAACAGTTGGAGAGATTAAGTTCAGCATTGAAAGAAGAACGGCCGCTATACGATTAGAGATACGACAAGGTCATTTTGCTGTATGACAATGTTCTGCCACATATTGCAAAACCGGCAAAACTCTACTTGGAAACACTACCCTTCCGCTTTATTCACCAAACATTGCTCCTTTCGACTAACACTTGTTCCGATGAATGACACATGGCCGGCCTGACTGAACAACTCTTCCGCTCTTATGAAGATGCCAAAAATTGGGTTGATTTTCAAATAGATAAAAAAAAAAGAGTCGTTTTTCAGAAGTGGATTTCAAATGCTGCCAGAAAGATGGAGAAAAGTAGTGACTAGTGATGGACAATATTTTCAGCAACGTGTTTTTAAAAGCGTTTTTAAAATAAAGCATTAATTTTTACAAAAAAACAGTGAGAACTTATTCAATATACCCATAACTTCCCTTACCATTTGCAAATTTTATATCATATTAATTTATAATTCTAAAAATATATTTGGTATACGATCTTTATACCAAATTTGCAGATTGCTGTCAAATTCTGAATAAAATCAGTTCACAGGAAATTTATCTGAACGGCTCGTATATAATTAAACACGATGACTACAAAATGAAGAGGGTCAGATAGATAATTCGAAGTAATGCTATAGAATCTGCATCTAGAATCTAAATAATTCGCAAATTTTGCGCCAAATCCAACAACAGTGTATCTGTGCATATTACCGTCGCGCCATCTGAAAAAAAGTTTAGTATTTGTATGTGGTTTATAGGCACAAGAGCCCTGTTTGTCTAAATTGCGCCAATCAAAAGGTAAAAGTACGAAAGATGATTTTTTTTTAAACTCATTTGTTAAAAAACAACACAGATGCCTTAAGATAAAAACTATGAAATGGATGTGTAAAAGTGTTTTAGAATCTTGAAATTTAAATCTATGATTCATATCATTTTTATATAATGACGTAAAAAACAAGAACTTAATTAACAATGCTTAACAGATACAAGATTTAAAAAAAATTAAATGTTCGTAAAAAAATCCACTTGCTCTTAGGAATTTAAAAATATTTGGGTGGTTTTTTTCAACCACCGAGTCTTTTAATGTTAAAAACGTCGTAAAAAAGCAAGAACGATAAGTATTAAAGACAGGAGCAGTCAATTAAAATATGAAGAACAGTAAATTGAACTTGGTAGCTGTTGCACACAGGCGCATTCTTGCCAAAAATTAGGTATTTGTGAGTGTAACGCATATGCCCTATAAGGAGAAGAGTCAATTTAACATCCATCTCATTCAACATAAAAAAAATTAGTAAGAAAACAGTGTATAGAGCTCCGAGCAGCCAGGATATGTGTACCATCGGCTCTAGTCAAATTAATGAGTGTGATTAAAAGTTAATTACATTTTGCCAAATGAACCTTATTTAATGAGTTTGTGATTGATTTTCCATCTTCAAATAAACAGATTGACTGTACTTAGGTCCTGATTTTCGGAAAAGCGTGAGCACGAAGAAACAAAAACTCAATGGCTTCATATATCAAATATGATATGGTATTTTGTAACAACAAGTGCAATTTTTATTCGAATCGGTTTAAAAAAATGCGTCTAAGTCTAAAATAAAAATCCGATTTTCGGATATTATTAAGGCATCCGATTACGTTAAAAACGCTGATTAACGACTATAATGGAGATTTTTTAAAAATTATTATCATTATTATCTTAATAAAAAATATATTCCTATTAATCACTACACTCCCTAAGGCCGCGGTAGCCTGGATGGTAGAGCGTCAGTCTCGTAACTGAAAGGTCGCGTGTTCTGTCCTCGTCTCGGCGTGTTGCCTAATGGCAGCTGGGGCATGTTAAATATGTCGAGACTGCAAAGTCCTCCAAGTTCCCATAAAAAAAAACGATACCTCTAGGGGTACTGAATCAGGGATGAGTCGGTCTCTGATTTGGATCTAAATTCTGACTTGCGGATGGATGAATGAGTTCGACCTAAAAAGGGTTGTGTCAAGTGTGTGAGCTACAAGTCAGACTTCTACCCTCTGGGTGCTCAGGGGTCTTTACCCTCTGAAGCTACTGCACCCCCTTTCCGTAAAAACACGGACACGACAAAAAATATTACACTCCTTCTCCGTTAAGCTGGGCTCATTTGCTGTGTTTTCGTGTTGTAGACTAAAGCAGAACTATTTATTATTTTGTGAGACTTATTTGATAGCTGTTTCCCTTACATGTTTATATTTTGGGCTCTTAAGGTATCCGACTACGTTAAAAGCACTGGTTATCGACCACAATGGGGACTTTTAAAAAATTATTATTTCTTGTAGTTCAGACTTTTCTTTTCCGAAAACAATTCATTTTTTCTAGGAAATGGGAGGTCTGACCTATCATACAGGGTCATATATTTTTCAGCTAAAATTTACCTTTCAGTTCAATTTTCTCAAAAATTTAATTTTCACAAACATTCTCCACCGCTAACATGATATCTCAAAAACTAATCGAGGTATTTACATAAAAATTTTAGCGTATGTTTTAAATAATATGGCCAATGAAGGGAACCAAAAGTTTTACTGTAGGTCAAATACTTTTTCTTTTATAGGTGTTTTTAGAAACATTAACTTGCGAATTTATGGAAAAATGCATGTATATGTACATTTTTACTCATAATTTTTTTGCATCTCAACATTTTTTCTTAGATTTTGGTTCATTTCATTCATTATTGTATTCTATAACTTACTTAGAAAGAAAAATAGGATTGCTGCGTTACAATTTTTTGTTAAATGTAAACCGTTTGGTTGAATTTCATTAAAATGTACTTTAAATTTTCCCATTTTTCAAAATAAATTATGTTTTCAAATAATTTTTTTTTGTATTTATAGTGTTTATAATTGAAAATACATCTCAAAATTGTAAATGGTTTCTCAAAAATTCTGTTTTTCAAAATTTCCCTTCGAACGTAGTTGGATACCTTAATCGCATGCCAGTGGTTAATCGCCAAATACTTTGCCAAGAATTACATGATAGATTCTCCAGAAATATTAAATTCACGTCGAAAGTTCATGTTTCGTAACTATTGTACGCCAGTACCAAGCAAGTGCTTTCTCAGGGATGATGCCTTTGTGACAGAATATGCGAGAAAGTTTTGGGGGAAACACTCCAGATTGTTATCGAGATCGCATTTCTAAAAAAATTCTTTTCAGATTCGTAGACGATTTCGGAATTGTTTTAGTCTCCAAGGTCAAGTTTTTCGATAATCACAAATATTATTTACCGATTTCGCATACGCGAAAATTGCATTGATTGCATTAAAAAGATTGCATTAAAAATATATTTGTATGAATTATCCTAGCTGAAATATGTGATTTATTGCTGAAATAGGAGCAATTTATGAATTTTGTTGAGTTTTACTTATTCAGAGAAAAAATTAATCAATTGATCAAATAATTATTTGGGGTGAATTGTAGTTGGAACCTCTTATTCGCCAATTGGCGATAATACTCCAAGAACCGGCAACTCCGTTTTTTTTATTCTGGCAACCCTATTTCTTTTTCTTTACCTCAAAGCGAATTACTCCGAAAAACACGGCGCAGGTTCGTGGTTGGCGATTTCTGAAAAGTGCACCAAGCAGAGGGTTCAACTACGATCGTACCATTATTTGTAATGACATTTAAAAGTTATTGAAAAAGCTGTATCTTACAATGATCACATTTGCGTCGAAGGTTAATTATTTAGTAGCTATTGCACACCAATGCCATGCAACACCTTCTCTGGGATAACACCATTATTAAAAAAGCATGCGAGAAACTTCTGGAAAGACCACTCTCCCTGGTTCAAATTTATAACAAGAGAAAAATGTAACTATTATAAATTTCTATATTATTCAACTTACTGTTTAAAATTTTGAAAATCGTAAAATCTCGAGTGAAAGGAAACGATTATGATTAAACACAATGAAAAAAAATCGATGAATCTCGTACCAGGTTAGGATGTTTCCAGATAAATTAGCGACGTGAACGTGAATGAATTTTTTATTTCTTCAAAGAAACAGGCTAGATTTGAATGAAATGTTTTAGCTATTCAATATTTTTGTTGTTTGATTATGAATAATCACGAAACGCAAACATGATAAAATCATATCAATAAAATAAAACCATAGTTTAAATTTAAAGGAAAACATATTCATTAAATTGTTTTTCTTTGTATTTGTAGACATTAAAGGGGGGTAAACAGAGGGAATGTCCCCCTCAAAAAAAACTTCTTTTCATAACCTCTAATAAATGTATTATCTCTCGCACCCCGCATGAAAATGAGTCTTGGGTAAATGCCTTGCATGACTTTAGCCAACAATAGCTACGAAACATTGATCTTTGGCGACCAGCTTTATTAAATATTGATTTGGTGTGAATTTAAAAATATTTACTTAATCAATGGTATGATTTTCTTTTCAATTTTTTAGGAAATTAATCCCAATATTTTGCGATATTATCTATATTTGAAAACTGAATTTATATTTTTGAAGGTTGTTTTGAACCGACTGAAACCAAAATGTGGCCCAGAACTACAAAATCACATACCAAAATTTTATATATTAAAGCTATTCATGTATTGCATTGTAAAAAAATGTGTATCTACAGGGTGATCAGCGAATAAGCCCTGATTTCAAAATTAAATATCTCTACAAAAAAATCGATAGAATTATGCGGTAAACTGTATGTTTATTAGAAAAACTGTAAAAATAGCGTACAAAAGTTAGAAAATTTAGTTACAAAAATCGTTAACAGATGGCGCTCTGCGCTGTAAAATCTTTCTCTGAAATGAGTCTTAAAAAAAATAATGCTGTCATTGCAACCAAAATATAGTTTTTTCAAAATGTTCACCGTTTTAAAAATGAGGTGGCGTAATCGAACAATGGAATTTGAAATCACGTCTTGTAATGTCTCAATGGAAATGGAATGACATGCAACGCCAATCAACGATTCAAACTCACCTAGAGTGGCGGGATTGTTTCCATAGACAGTGCCTTTCAATGCTCCCCACAGAAAGAAGTCACAAGGAGTCAGATCGGAAATCATTTTTCATTTTTGACGTCACACTGAAAGCGTCTATGGGCATTTTGATTAGAGCGCCATCTATTATCGATTTTCGTAACTAAATTTTCTAAATTTTGTGCAACATTTTACAGTTTTGCTAATAAACATACAGTTTATTGCACAATTCTAACGATCTTTGTTGTAGAGATATTTAATTTAGAGATCAGGGCTTATTTGCTGATCACCCTGTAAGCAACTCATGTAAAAACTATATATTTAAGTAATTCATGTATTGCATTGAAAAAATTGTATATTTAAGCTATTCATGTAATGCATTGAAAAAATTGTATATTTAAGCTATTCATGTATTGCATTTTTATAAATTGTATATTTAAGCAAATCATGTATTGCAATTTAAAAAATTATATATTTAAGCTATTCATGTATTGCAACTTAAAAAATTATATGTTTAAGCTATTCATAAATTGCATGCTTTTGAAAATAGATAGCTTCTCAAAGGATTTGATACCAAATTTGACACTTATTTTCACTTTAGGTATTAAATCTTGTGTGCCATATTTTATTTATCTAGTTCTCTTCGTTTTGTAATTATTGTGTTATCTTATATTCGAACAGTCAGACAAACATATTTTTTTCCAATGGGTTTCACTCAATATTTCACGGATATCTAGAAATTTGATGTAGAACCATGTATCAAATTTCTTCAGTATAGAAGTATTTTTTAATCAGACAGTCGTAAGCCAAAAATAGGTTTTTCGAACTAGGTAGATTTTAAATTTGGAGATATTTCATAATCTGGAGTTTGAATTTTATGATGATTACAATACTTTTGGAGAGCATTAATGAAAACAACAAATAAAATAGTATTCTGAAGTAAAATTTATAATTTAAAAAAATTATAAAAAAATTACTTTTTACCAAAATTTTTATTTCTATTAATCGTAACATATTCAATTTTACTAATGTTTGTACGGAATTATGTACCTTTTCTCATCAATTTATTATTTTCAGAAGAAAGTAAATTGTAATCACAATTGCAGAACATCACTCTAAAATAGTACTCTCTAAAAAGCTTTCGTAGTTACTTTTCTGTACCTAGGTTCCCTTTCTTAGGATAAGTTTCTTAGCTATCGTCATCTTAAAATTGGAATGGAAATCAAAATTTTATTAATTATTCATTTAAACATTTTCTATATACTTATTTTTTAATTTTTGTAAATTAATTTCCCTTTTCAATGTGCAAAAAAGAATATATACAAAAATTCGTTAATTTTGTTTTTCATCTTATGAGAAAATGATGAGAGAATCCTTTACAGATACTGCAGGTTTCCATGTACTCCTCGGTCTTCAGATCTAACACCAGATTGACTTTTGATAACGGGGAAATTCCGGGTGTATCGATTCCCTCCCTCCAATCTGTCAGAATTGAAAAATGCATAGAGCTGTCATATATACATGCTGCACAATGCCGCTGCTGAATTTGTGACATTGCTGCATGTGTTATCACCAGTGGCGGTGGAAATGTGGAACGCATATAGCTATAGTAAATGTTTTGATAACACTAATTAAAATTTTTGTCATTCAGATATGTACAAAACGAAACCTATATGATGTTTTTTAATTTTTTTTTTTCTAATCTCAAAAAACTTCTGCCACTTATCGATGCAAAACCTGTAAATTCTTTTTTTTTGTTTGTTTTGTTTTGCTTAATTTTCCATGTTTTATAAATTTCTAGAGTTTTTATGCACTTTTTGTCCACCCTAAAGGAACTTCGATTCAAAGAGTAATAAACGAGTGTAGTGATTAGATTTTGAAGCGTTAGGAAATAAACGTTCATAGATGGCGCTAGTTTGTAGTGATTGGATTTTGAAGCGCTAGGAAATAAACGTTCATAGATGGCGCTAGACAACTAGCGCGAGTGTAATTAAAGGAGTTAAGTCATTCGAATGTTTGCTCTAGGAGAAGGAAATAACTCGAACGAATCTGAATAAAGTTTTCTATCTGCTTATTTATTCAAAACACTCACGAACCAGCCACGACAACGAGTTTAAATCTAGAATACACTGTAATAAGTCTGAAACATCTTGTTACTATGTAGAATAAATTCTAAGTAACAAATAAATTTAACTAACTCTAATATGATAAAAGAACGCAGTTACAAATTAGTTTTAAATATGAAGAAAAACGATCTGAACTTATATACAATTATTACCAAGCTATTGCGAGCAAATTTCATTCGGGTGGAAACAAAAACTTTCCAACTCGGCGTCATGCCTAGTTAATGTTGCGTTGAAGAAAATAAACATTTTATAAAACAGTTTCAAAACTTCCATTGTTCGCGTTGTTAAGCTAAATCAAATTTGGTTGGCATTGTTCAGCAATTTAAATTCAGCAGCCGGTCGTTTCGAGTCAGAATAAATTTTAACGCTAGATGGAAATCCCTTTGTTTCCACCGAGAAAACGCGGCTTTATTGAAGTGTTAAATAATAATTATAGATTTTTGTTTATTTGCAAAGAATTTTTATGTGCATTTTATTACTTTCTCGCACGCGAAGTAGACAAGGATTAAAATGTTATAATCATCAAATAATTCTTTCCTCGAGATCTGTGTATTTCATACCCACCTGTGTAAAATATACAATTTTGGAATCACATCTGTCTGTCTGTGAGTATAATAAAACAAAAATAGAAAGAGAAATGAAATTTTATGTGTGGTTATAATTCAAAATTTACTTATTTCTGACAAATTTTGGGCAAAATCTGTGAAACGCAGTCTGTTTGACTGTCTGTCACCAGTAATAAATGCACGAACGGTAACTCAAAAAAGTAAAGAGTTATATGGATGAAATGTGATTTACTATTTCAAAATTGGATTTACATGCAAATATTTAATTTTGCACATACTATGTCAAAATGGTGATTGTCTGCCTGCTTATCTATTTGTGTGTTTATGAATATAATAACTGAGAAACGGAACGATTTAGATAAATAAAATTTGGTACCTCGTTATATATATATATATGTATATATAAATAACGGTGTGTGTGTGCGTGTAAGCCAAGTCAAATGGAATACAATAGAATCAAAATTACAACAAATAGTAAAAGAATCCGGCCTGAAACTATTTCAAGGGTCACCTTCAGGCAAGGATTAAATATAAGGGATTTTTTCTGTGAGGAATCGGCGAAAGTCCAGCAGTATTGGACCCTCAGGACCCGAAAATTAAAGCCAAAGAGATACACCAATTTGACAGTTAAAACAATGAAAATATCACCAAACAAAGCAAAAATATATAAAATAAACCGAGATAAGAATATTCCATCCAATAATTAAAAATATTCCACCCAATAATTAAAAATATTCCACCCAATAATTAAAAATATTCCATCCAATAATTAAAAATATTCCACCCAATAATTAAAAAAAACTAAACAAAAAGAAAAGAACATACCAGCAACAGGCGATGAAATTTTAACTATGCTATCCTATCCGCTATTCGATTTGAATATTTTGAAAAAAAATAATAAACGGTGATTTTGTGTGCCTTCTATTGAGTTAGTATCCGAATGTTTAGTTTATTTTTAAGTTAAAGAATTAATATTTCATTATTTTTTTATTACATTATTGCATTAATTAATGGGAAATTTTAATTAAATGTTTTGATAAAATATTTGTTGCTATTATAAATTAAATTTTGTTGAAATGTATGAATGAAGTCCGCCCGTGAAAATATTTGTGAGACTAAGTGGCAAATGCTAAATCTCGGCTTAAAATCGCTACTTTTTCAGCGACTTATTTATGACAGGTGCCAGAAGAAACAAGTTTTTTAGAACTGAGTCTTTATGACATTCTTTCAAAAATTTGTGTACAATTTAGTTTGCAAAGTCTACAATTGCATATTCAATCGTAGACATTGTGTGTTCCATAATTTTTGATTAGCTTCACCTTATACTTTGGTGTATCTGCTATACGAAGTACGAGAAAAATCCCTTTCAATTATAAAACGCACTTCTGCTTCCAGATTCCCGTAATGTTTTGATTCTTAGAAGACCGAAATTATCAAAAGTCTTGCTAGTTTCTTCAATGGATTAAGTAATCTTGATCAAAGAAATCAAATAAATATCAAAAAAATTCACAACTGATATTTTGATTGATATAGACATGTCAGACCACCCTGAACTCGAAAAAACTATTTAGAGAATCGTGTCAGTGTATCTGTCTTTCTTTTATCACGTGTCTATCTAACTGAAAAGATAGTAGTTAAAGGCATTGGAAGAACGGGATTGAGTTATGTCTCTGTCAATCTGTGATTAATCGAAATATAATCTCCCTTTTTCCAACCCTCCTTTTTTTAGAGGGTTGGAAGACGATTAAGAAAAAAAAAAGGCTGTGATAAAGATTTAAAGGATAAAAAAGAGGACAAAGTCTAAAATCAGATAACGTGTCGAAATAAGAAAAGAATGTATTGAAATAGTATTAGTAGTAACTAGTGATGTAATTATTTCTTAAAAGTAACCAAAATGTATTTAAAAAAAAGGCAATGAAAATGATAATATTAATCTAAAACCAATTTTATAGAGCTTATAAGAAATAGTTTTTCACTGATTTTAGATATTTGCATGTTTGTCTTGTGAATTTAAATTTAATAATTTTTAAGAAACTTTACAAAATATGTATTATGAATATTTTAGAAAGATATTTTTCATTATTATCATGTGAGATGTTGTTTTGTTTTAAATTTTTGGAGCCTCAAAATGCATAGGATATAAATTGTTGAAGCCTCAAGATGCGTAGGCAACAAAATGGCGATTTATCACTTTCGAGGCATCCATTTCCCCTTTTAGGCTTATAAGAAAATAATGTAGAAGATTGCAACATTAGGCTATTTATCGCCAACTAAACGCCAACTTGATTTCCAAATTATTCATTCTCTGCATTGATACGAATTGTCTTAATTCATTAAAGTCATTAACCAGTTTAAACCGGTTTGAAACAATCACGAGACTGTCAGATGACGCATGCGTATATATTAAGACAAACGATAGTGGGTTTTTTTTCCATTTTAAAATCGGTTGAGCTGCAAAAATTTGTTTATCAGCTTGAAAAATTGAAAATGAAATTTAAAAAATTATTTTTTATAAATATATCAATCTAAATATATAAAGAGAGAGACACCGAAAGAGAAGTCTCATGATTGTTTCAAACAGGACTAAAATGGTTAATGGCTTAAATCCATTAAGACAAAAAATGATTTAAAAATAATAAACGTAAAAATTTGAAATTTGTAATCTTTGATTTCATATTTGTATTTAAATTATGTTTATTTTAGTTGCCGATTTAAGACCCAAAGGCATTATGAAAATCTGTACAAATAATTCTTTTATAAGACCATTTAAAATGCATTACTTAGCTATTGGATTTGGCAACACCTATAGTATCATTTTCTATCAAAATGGAAACGATTATTAAAAAAAAAAATGTAAATGAATTCTAATAAAACAATAGTTCAGTTTAGAACTCTTTTTGGGAAAAGTGGATTTTTTTTTCCTTTCAGAGTGTAAACGATTATTAAAGTAAATGTAAATGTATTCTTGTAAATTTCTAATTATGTTTAGAATTCTTTTTGAGAAAGTAAAGTTGATTATCTTTAGTAGATGAAATAACTATTATTATTTTTTGGACTCTATTTCATTTAGAGATCTTTCCGATCATTTGAATGTATTTCAGTTTTCAAAAGTTTCAATAAATTGTTAGTGTGTTTATTATTGTTACTATATAAGAAAAAGTAAATTTAAATACAAGCGGGAATAATCTCTCCAAAACTTTCTCGCATCCTCTCTCATAAATTGTCAAGACAGAGAAAGTCTTGTGTGGCGTTGGCTTACAATAGTTATGAAATAATTTTGGGTGAGAATTAAGCATTTTTTCTGACTTTATCATGTCATCTTTAGAGAATAATTTTGGCGATTGCATAGCATGCGCTTAACAATATCCAAAAATTAATTCGTGCTTTAGATGCGTTTCTCTCAATCGATTGAAGCAAAGGTTTGACATAAAATTGCATTCATAGACACAAAATTCCGTTCCATTTTTGATATATTTAAGTCTATGTTTTTGAGTTACCGTCTTTACGTGTTTCTGAAAGTACAGATGGACAGAAAATAAGCCTTTCGTTTTATTAGGTGTTGCACTTTGACAGGTATCTACATTATAGATGTTAAATCTGTGCACCGATCCTTATTTATCTAGCTCTCTTTATATTGAAATTATTTTGTTTACTTATATTCGTTCAGCCGGATAGAAGAACTTCTTCGGAAAAGATTGTACTCAAAATTTCAAAAAAATTTGCAAACTAATTGCGAAGACCGTATTTCAACAAGCTCAAAGTATTTTTAAGTTATCTTTGTCGCAGACATTTTCTAAAAATGATATTTCAAATTCTTGTTAGTTTAAAGCATGGAGATTTGTTAGTTTAAAGCATGGCATTAAAATAATTAAAATCCACTTCCCGGTCAACAAAAATTGAAACGAAACTAATTAGGTCGAAATCGAAATTTAAATTTAAATTCGGAATTAAATACTAAAAGTTCACAAAACGAAAAGTAAGGAAATAGAACCAATTAATGAAGCAAATCTAAATTAATATAATTAATAAAATTATGTAAGCGAAACAAAAATGACACTAATTACGGAAACGAAACTAAAATTGGAATCGAATTCAAACAAGTTTAAAAATTAAAATTTTTATAATGAATCATTGTATTTAGTGAGTGTAAGCGCAGCTACAACTAAAATACAAAAGAATTCAAATTAATTAACAAAATAAGCCAAGCAAAAAGGAACACAACCGAATCAAAACTATAACCAATAGAAAAAGTATATATATATATATATAAGAGGTCTCATTTTAATCCAATATTCCACTGTTTCCGTTAAAAGCGAAAAGAATGTTTCGATTTATATTTTCTTCTTCTTTTCAAGCATGAATATCATTAAGCATTTCATCAATATCCATTCCGACACAGAAAGTAATGTACGAATTTCTCCCATTCAAGTGCCTCTCCAAACTTCTTTAAAACGTGTGGAACTGCTTTTCCACGATAAAAAACGATCCTCTCGACCAGAGCCCGCCTTCTCTACAAGAGCTCCCTGTTGAAAAATTTATTACGTCTTTTGTTTTGTTCTCAGAATGGAGTCATTGTTCGCGATTCTGGACAGGGAAATGAAAAAAGTGGAATTTCGTTGTTCGTATTAATGACTCCTGAGGGCGGAAAAGGATGAAAAAAAGGGGTCCTTTCTTCCCGGTAATATAGCGGTTTCTTTGAAGAGCCCCCCCCCCCATGCCCCAAACTCTATGAAGCGATTCTGATATCAAACTGTTATTTTTAACAGCTAGCTTGTGAGTGTTTTCAACTTTCTCCGAAGATCGATACGGGGAACGGTAGTTTGGTTGAATAAGTAACAAAGAGAAAACGATTTGAAGAGCCATCCTTGAAATCGAAAATAAAATGGGTTACTTTGTTATTATCATTTTTTTTTCGGTATGTGTTGACACAATTATTTGTTTTCAACAATAAATCTAAAAAATAAATACCGTAAAATCTCGATTATTGCCGATCATCTATCTCAAAAGATAGTTGAAAAATGAGAACCAAAAATTTAAAAACAGATGTATTAATAGATGCTAGACATGTTTTTGGTTGAATAAGTAACAAAGAGAAACGATTTGAAAAGACATCCTTGAAATCGCAAATATAATGGGTTACTTTTTATTGTTTTCAGTATGTGTTGATACAATTATTCGTTTTCAACATTAAATCTAAAAAATAAGTACTGTAAAATCTTGTTTATGGATGATTATCAATCTCAAAAGATAGTTGAAAAATGATAACCACAAATTTAAAAACAGAAGTTTTAATACATTTTTTTGTGAATTAAGTTTAGTATTCTGATGATGATAACGCGTGTGCCCAAAGTGGCGTTACACAGGTGAAAAGCTCACAATTACAATTTAAAAAATAGTTAAATAGCTATCAAAAGACTCGATATTCAAACATAATTTTCCCATGCACGTGTACTAGATACAAAAGAACCTAAAGGCATCGCGAAAAATACATTGAAAAAAAAAGCAAAGAGAGAAAGAAAATAAAAACATAGAGGGAAAGACAAAAAATAATAATAATAAAAATAATAAATGGGAAAAAATAATAAATAAATAAATAATAATAATAAGTATAGTATAGGAATCCACAATTTATTTATATTTATGAATAAAACTATATCTCTATGTGTTTTCAGGTCACACCATCGCGCTATAGCCATTAGATAGTTTAATAAAAATGAATTAGATAGTTTAATAAAAATTAAAAAAGCAGAAAGTAAAATTAAAATCTGCAATTGAAAATTTCTGGTTATCATGTGAAGACAATATTTTTGTCGTTATTTGCCCTCATTAATTAAGTTATTAACGTGTTTAAACCGGTTTGGAACAATCACGTGACTATCAGATTATGAATGCGTTAATATTTAGAAAAATGTTGCTGTTTTATTTTTTTTTAAATCTCGAACTTGGTCAAGCTTTATTTACTTTTTATTTAATTATTTATTTATTTATTGCAAAAATCGGCTTTAAATTTGTTTTGAATGATCAAGAGACCCTAGTAGTAATTTTTAGAAAAGCAATGTTTTCTCCCATCTCGAAACATTTCGTGACTTTAGACAAGAAAAAAAAAAA
Source organism: Argiope trifasciata (assembly GCA_026543055.1). NCBI lineage: Eukaryota > Metazoa > Arthropoda > Arachnida > Araneae > Araneidae > Argiope > Argiope trifasciata. Next base: position 52,412 of record JAPMOQ010020709.1, on the reverse strand, counting down.
AAAAAAAGGACATATTTAAAAATTGCGTGAAGTTTTTATTTTTATTTTTAAATCTGTTTTCTGTTTTGTGTTGATTCCCGTTATCTTGGAGCAATAATTTCTTACAATCCATGCCCTATACAAATGCCCCCTGTATTTTCCAGATAGGAAAATAGGGTACAGGATGAACATTAGCGCCAAGTTGTAATTTTTTGTGGATAATAAATCACCGAATTTGATAACCTTCTTCATCATTTTCTAATAACCCAAAACACGAAAAATTGATGTCTCAGAAGCGATAAAATCCCATGCATTTGAAGACTTCAAAACTCCCAAACCAAAGAAAAATTTTCCCATGATAATAATCGCAAAACATCAAACGTATATGTTGCCAAAGAATGATCATTTAGCCAACAAAATGAAAGATGATTAACATACAAATTATTAAAGTGCATTTTATAACATATTTAAAATCATTTAAATCCAATTTATAAATTTGTATCACGTATGGTTAGCAAATATTAGTAACTAGTATTCATTAGTTTTCAACAAATTTAATATTTGTTATTAATTTATTACATATTGCAATTATTAAAAATACACAACTATTAAAAATATATTATTGCTTATTTTTCTAAATAATGATATTTATAATACCGAAGTTCAAGTCGTTGAACACAGTAACAAATTCAGTTGAATATCTTAATACTCATTAAAGAATATGTTTGAAAGATGAAATTTAATATTCTAAAAATTAATTATAGAATACATATTTTTTATATCTTTGTTTATTCGTATGGTTTACAAAAAATGAAAAAAGATTTTGTTAATTGTTTGTATATTATCATTTGCAAATAAAAATCAATATTTTAATCATTCAAATAAAGATCAATATTTTAATTATTTACAAATGAAGATCAATATTTTAATCATTTGCAAATAAAGATATATATTTTAATCATTTACAAATAAAAATCATCAAAATAAATGCCATTTTTTAGAAATAAATTTTGCGTCCTTTAATATATTGCTTCTTATTTTTGGTCCTTTAAAATATTGCTTGTTATAATGCTTGCTTTATAAATTCGAATTCTTTTTTTTTTCTTTAAGCCTAAACATAACTTCCAGAGGCTAATAAAAAATTAAGAATAATGTTTCGAAAATTGACAATAGAAATTGCATGAATACAATGCTTTAAGAAAAAACTAGCAAACGGATAATTAAAACAGGAAAATTGTTTACCTCATTTGAAATTTTAATATTAAAGATTGATTTTGTCTCTAATATAAAATAGAAATCATTTTCTCTATAATAATAACGAATCCTGTCTTTTCGCTAAAAAGTAAAAGTATAAATATTTCCGTAAGCAAACTTCAATGAAACAAAAATTCATGAGTACGGTAATTTTAATCGAAAAAGTAATCTTTGAGATCACAAAAAGTAATTTCCATGTGACAAAAATAAAGTAATCTTTGATATCCCAAAAAGTAATTTATTTGTGTCAAGAAAACACTGACTGCGAATTTGAAATATGAATAATTATTACACTTTTATTCACTAGTGCATTGCTACCCAAGGAAAATGAATACATTTACCAGAATGGATGTTATAGCAGTTTCATTTAAATTTGTATTTTTAAAAACATTTCTGAATTTGGATAAGGAATTTTATAAGAATAGCTGCATATATATTTTATTTGAATTTTAAATGGGGCAAAATTTTTACTTTCTTCGAATAATACGGAATGGTTTGAGACAAGATGTTTCGGTTCGATGGCACTGAGATATCACTTATTAATCAATGATCTTTATTAATATATTTGGACCATGTGCTGACTTTCACTGTTCTAAAGGCCTTATCAAATGGTGAAATTTCGTCCGCACTTTTCCGTTTCTACCCCCAAGAACCGGTCAAGCAAGTTTTTCGTCATCGACAACTTTTTCTAACTAGTGTGAAAATGCCGACGAAATATTGTCCGCAAAATAAATTCAACCAATCATGTGAAACTTTGAAATTATGTCGCACGAGTGACATCGCTTTCGTTGTCGTTTGCTGACGGAAAGTGCCGACGATATTTTGCCATGTGATAAGGCTTTAAGGAGGGGCAAATAATAACGTGAGTTTTTCCCCTTTACAATTAAATAATTTATAAACAGTTGTTTGAGTAAAAAGCCACAAATTCACGTGTATTGAATTAGTCTTATATCAAAGCATGAAACGCAGTACAACAAAAAATGTTGATATTGTAGTGTTTTCTAAATTTCCCAACACTCTGTAGTCTTTCAGCTCTTACTTTTGACTTTTTCTAAACTTACATTTTAAATTTTAAGATAATTTTTAACCTGCTTTTTCTTTTTAAAAAAAATCTAGTATTAAGTATCAGTTTTTCTGAAAATGTCCTCTCATTCCCAAGAATCAAGATTCGCCAAGTCGCGGGATATCGCTCAAGATAATCCTTAAAGTGATTAAATTTCTTAGGCACTTTTATTTTCTTGTATATACAGAGTAGAGGTCACGTAATATATAGATGTGGCCCCAGGTTTATCATTACCCGCCACTGAGCGTCGCCTGTGACCTCACTTCCAACCACTAAGGAGCCCTCTGGTGGAGAAAACGTGAGCAAAGTGCAGTTCATGTCTGGACGAGGAATGATTACGACGTTCAAAAAACAACCGAAGACATATGTGTAAAGACGGAAGCCGAAATTACGACGCATTGTTAAAAGGCGAACTTGTATGTTAATAGACGAAATTGGTCATCCATTCCATCCTGTAAATGAGTCATCACCATTTGTTCATTATTAATCTAACTTCATTGTCATCCATTAAATTCTAAAATATTATCTGGACTCGGTATTGTTTGGTCATCACGACACCCCACATGGGCCGCGGTGGCCTGGGGGTAAGGTCTCGGCTTCGGAACCGGAGGGTTTCAGGTTCAAGACTCGATTCCACAGAAGATCTGTCGTGTGAGGGGGTCTCATGCACGTTAAATCTGTAAGGCCAAACTTCCTCCAGCTGGTGTGGTGTGGTGTTGTGTGGAGAGGGGGGTGCCACTTCAGGTGTCGTTCTCGTCATCTGACCGTGGTTCAAAATGATGAGGTTCGTCCCAAAATAGCCCTCGTGTTGCTTTAAAATGGGACGTTAATATAACTAAACTAAACTGAACGACACATAGAGGTATACACGTAATGGTGGTTTTTACACCAAAATTTCAGATTTCTTCGTCTATAAATTAGCACCATAGTGCAAATCGAACCGAGATAGATAGATATAGATGAAATTCGCTGCATAGAATCAACAAATATATTCTATCCACCTGTCAAATTTTGGCCAAAATTATGTGCCAAATTTAAAAGAGTCTGTCGTCCTGATTTTTCAGAAACATTGATTATGTAGCGCTGGGTGGGTGTGTATTTAATTCAAAGAAAAATTCTTTTTTACTTTTGCTAGTTTACTTTCACACACAAATATATATATATATATATATATATATATATATATATACACACACACACATTAACATACACACAAAACATGGATGACGAGGAAACACATATATATTGAAATATAAAAAGTGCCACAAACAACGAGCGAGCGAAATAATACTTTTTGCCGCTAACGGAGAGCGAGCGAGTGCCTGCCTGCACCAGTTTGAACAACACCGGATCTCGTTGTTTACAAAAACTCTCTACAGAGCTCCCCTCACATTCCAAAAATACTTAAGGGTTGGAGCATACTGCGCCATCTATGCTCAGTATTCATTTATACATATGAACAAGTATACAAAGAATAAAAAGATACAAATGAAATAATTAATTAAAACGAAAATTAAAAATAATTAAATCACATAAACAAACGTGTAAACACGATAATTAAGAAAAGCAATAGCTTATATATACCAAATTCGGTATGGGAGTTTGTGATTGCAATTTTGTATCAAATTTTTGTTTGAATTGATTGAGTAAAACGTATTTGAGAATACAAATTAGGTTTTTTAATGCTATTAACGCATGCTTAGCTGCCAAATAACTTGCAAAGAATGATATGACGGATTCAGTAAAAATGATAAATTCACGCCAAAGATTAATATTTCGTAACTATTGTGCACCAAGACGTTCTTTAGCCAGAGAAGTTTATTGGAGATTATGAGGGAAAGTATCTGAGAGACCACTCCCGTTAGTTTTCTTTCTTTTCTTGTTTAAAAATCATCTTCTCATGTCTTCTACAGTATTTATCAGAAATTTAGTTTTATTCTGTTTGTTAGCTTTATCTTCTGATGTTTCGAAACAAGTTATTACGTGACCACTCTGTACTTTGCTGTAACTATTCTCAAATAATTGTTCAGTTTCGAAATGAAAATATGTGAAAAACAATCTGACAATGGAAAAAGATAATTTCGGTTTTTGTAGTAATCTTTTTATGCCAAGCGAACACACTTGGTTTTAAATCCTCTTGATAAAACTATTTTGTATATTGGCAACACTATTAGAAAGTTGTGGGGAAGAACAGATTCGGTCTCTTATATTATTTTGATGGTTTAAATCTCATTTAATCTATTCATAATAAAAACGAAGGGTAATGTCTTTTATCAAATCGATCTTGGAATACTTGATTTCTGATTTTCCTCAAACATCTAATGGTAGGATTGTTTATTATAACACATTTAGAGAAACTGGACCACATTTGTGTTTCACAAGGACTGAGAATAGGAAATCCTGCCATAATATAAATTACAACCCATTTTCAAATCTTCCATCTTTTATGTTGTTGATAATTGTTTTTAAAAAATAAAGTCGGTGATAATTTCCTTAAAAGTAACTATAAAAGCACTTGAATTATAAATACATATAATAAAAAATGTTTCTATTTTCATTATTTAAGTACGATTTTCCACAAGTGATTAAACAAGAATATAATAGTTTTCATCTGACTATTTACAAAAAATAACAGAATTATATAAGTTAAACAGAAGACACATATCAGCTTTATATTAATTCCCTTAGGGTTACTTTGAAAAGTACATTCTCACTTACACTCTTTTATTATTTTATTAAATGTTCTAAATATATGTATAAATTAACTCATTTTTGGGAAAATTTGAAGCAAATTTTAATGAAATTTAACCGAAACGATTAATACTCTACACAAAATTTTAACTCAGCAATCCTTATTTTTCTTTGTACGCAATATATAGAATGCAATGATAAGTGAAATGATCCAAAATCTTAGAAAGAATTTGAGATGCAAAGAAGTTAAGGGTAAAAGTATGTCGTGTATGCTTTTTTTCGATTAATTCACAACTTAATTTTTCAAAAAACACCTATAAAAGAAAAAGTATTTCACCAACAATAAAACTTATGGTTCATTTCATTGCCTATATTATTTAAAACACACGCTGAAATGTTTATGGAAATATCTCTGTTAGATTTGGGGATATCATGAATTTTTATGAAAAGTAAAGTTTTGAGAAAACTGAATTGAAAGACAAATTTTAGATGAAAAATATGTTACCCTAAATGATAGGACAGATATTCCTTTTCTTAGAAAAGGTAAAATGTTTTGGAAAGAGAAATGTCTGAACTATAAGAAATAATAAGAATTTTAAAAAATCGCCAATGTCAGTGTTTTAGTGATATCTAGTCAGTGTTTTTAACTTAGTCGGATACTTTAATTGAATAAAATTTTTATTTAATAGGCCGTTTGTTATAAAAAGAAAATTCCGACGAATAACGTCAACACGATATCTTCCAACTTTGCCATTAATATGTTACCAATTACTATCAATAAGCATGATTCTTTGTTTACTCTCATACATTTACCAATTACTATCAATAAGCACGATTCTTTGTTTACTCTCATACATATGAATCAGACGAAGAAAATGTATTATTCCAGTCCAAAAATTCAATTTCGAAATTTTGATGCGAAAATATTTACTTTTCGCAGCTGAAAGACTCAGATATTATACTTCAAACTGAATTTTTAAAATTTGTGTGGGAAATATTTTTAATAATCTATACTTTATTATATGAAAAGTGTGACGGGATACTACGCCCTTCAATAAATTCAGTTTCGAGTTATTGATGAAGCCAGACGCTTATGACCTTCTTGAGACAGAAAATAACTTTTTATTCTCTCCTTTATGATATATGCACAAAAAGGTCGTTATTCCTGACCTTGGGATTATATTGAATCTACATGTTTCAGACGTCCCTAGTTAAATATAACATCTTTTGGAATTATGCTTACTTGTTAACATAGTAATTGGCAAATTTAACAAACTACAAATTTTTTACATGACCTTTTCACAGAATTTGCAGACTTTTATGAAGTTTTGGAATGTAATCTGTTCGGGTGGGCGTGTCATAGTGGGGTAGACGAAAATGAGGTTGTATGTCTGTTCGTTGGTCCATATCTATATGAACACGATTATTCAAAACGAAAGTAATTAGATAGATTTATTGATTTATTATTTAATATGATAGATTTATTGTTAAAATTGTAGATCTTCAGCTGTTTTGAACTTAGTCGGTCAAAGAGTAGTATTGTATATTTCTGATAGGATAACCGTAATACTCAAAAGCTTAATCATTTAGATAAATGAAATTTTTTTAATGAAGTTTTGACATTAGTATTGTAGATTTGAATCAAAATTTCTAATCCAGTCTGTACAAAGGAAGATACCTAGAACTTATTCAACTATGCTTTGTCTTATTATAATAAAAGCAAATGTGGCTGTGTTTGTATGTGTGTCCGTTTGCATTTCCACTTAAACGATTGGGCTGATTAAAAAAATACATCGCATAATTTATCACATCACATTCTTTAAGACGATAAAATGAAAATGCTGTCAACTTTTTAAAGTTCAAATTAAATAAATATTCAATTGATTGGAAATGAAAAGAAATTCTCCTTCGTTTCTTGCAGCAGCCTCGGAAATAAATACATTAATACATAAATATATTTTAATAATTATATATTTATATATACATAATATTGAAAAATATATTTCAATATCTACTGACATTTGAAATTTTACTTTTAATTGAAATAAAAATTTCTTTATGGGCAATTTTTCACCGATTATTATTAAATTCTGTTATATTTAATGCAGACGATTTTGAAATATAGTAGCAATAAAACAATGATATTTTCTATCATTCCTTTTCGAAATCATTGTTTCATATCTTTTGGATATTCTTGTTGGTTTTAAACCATTATTTAATACTTTTTAAGAGAACTGAAAGAAATAACTAATGCCCATTTCATCTTCAAGTGACAACGGTCCAAGGCTATCCAAATGTTAATTGCTTAAACAAGTAATATTTAAACAAATAATTCAATTCCTACTTAGGTCAACAAAGAAACATTTTATTTTAGTTACATTTTAATAAATAATTATCAAAAAAAATTATTAAGTATCAAAAAATAATTGGCTTCCACAAGAATTGAACTCGCATTCTTCACGTTCACATGAAAAATACCACAATCTTTGTATTTTATCGATTGAGCTATTGTCTGCTGATCGCAGTTTTAATTACAGATTACTAAAAATCTATTTAAAATTTAGAAATTAATTAAATTTAATTAATGAATTAACATTTGAAAAACATTGTATTAACATCAAGTGTCATCCAATACGTTTAAAAAATGTATATCGGGAGTCTTATTAGTAATCTCAGAGCTTGGCGACCATTTGGCGAGAAAATATAAATTACTGGAAAAACTTAATGAATGAATATTTGAAAAAGAAAAACTTAATTAACTTTAAGTGTCATCCACTACAAGTTTTAAAAAATGTATTTGTACTTGAGTGGGAGAATAAAAAGTATTTTATTAACGATTAAAAATTTGAACAAGATCAAATTTATTTTATTTTTAAAATTTTCTTTTCTTCATATAGCGATGATAACGTGCTCATAAAATTGGGTACTTAATAATGTCCTTTAACGCTGAATATGAATTCAGTAAACAAATTATGAAAAATACTGTTGTAAAATATATTTAAAATTCTTTTTAAACTTTATTAAATTTTGAAAAATTAGTGTACAAAAATACAATTAGCATTTAAAAAAGACCATTAAAAATGTTAACACACAAAAAAAAAAATTGCTTTTGTGCAATTATATATTCCAAAAAGATTTAACTTGTAGATCAATGCTTAGTTAAAAATCAATTACAATTTTGAAGAACCCTTTGTTATTGAGAACTCAATATTCAAAAGGTAACTAAGTGACAAATTTGATAGTTACATATTAAATTCTGATTTGCAAAGCATTACAAACGAATTTTAAACTAAGCATGTTACATAGGGAACATAATTTATTGAAAGTATGCTGTCTGTAAACACTTTCATGCTAAAAATTACCATAATTAAAAAAATAATTTTCACGTATATATTGCCACTTACGTTGAATGAAAATATTATTTATCTACTTTAAATATTACTTATTTGAAAATGCTCCAACTTCATCGGATGAGAACATTTAATATCCTTATTTATATGGTACTTTATTTAATGGCATTAAAAACATTTTTTTAAAATATATATGAAAATCAGAAGTAAAATAGCACAGTAATTAAACATAATTGAATCAATAACTTTTCAAAATTTACGGTGTCATAAGAAAAAAATTTTCATCCGCTAATGATTTTCTAACTCTCTGTCAATTAACATCCGAATTGCGGAATCAAGGATCAATACTTAAGTTAAAATGGGTTATTTTTGATATTTTTAAAGCGTCTTCATTAATGCTGCCTAAAATGTCGTGTAACAATTACAAGCAAATAAATTTCAACACCATCTTTCGAAAATTAAAAAAAAAAAAAAGAAAAAGAAAATACCAGGAAACCAAGAAGAAAACATTCTTTACTTTTTATTTTCTTGCATATGTAGTATATGTGTCTTGCATATATCAATTATTGAAATCGTCAAAAAGAAAAAAAAAAAAAAAAAAAAAAATCGAACAAGCCATTTTGACGAATTTTAGTGTTTTGGACTTCTTTAAAGTTCGAAAAATGTCTGTCTGTCCATCTGTGACAAATATTTCAAACACAATTTTAGTTAGACTGATGAAATTTGATATCCGATCTTTACACCAAATTTACAGATTTTTATTAAATTTTGTAAAAAAACCGTTGAGTGGTATGGTATGGTATGGTAATTTGGGATTTTTTTGCTCAAGAGCTATATCTGGCTAAACTGCGCCATGCATATGGTTAATAATTAAAAACAAGAGCATGAAAATATGCAAAGTTTAACAATAGTTTCGAAAACATGGTAAAATTGGCAAAATTGTTCGAAAATTTCTAATGTAATAATTTAATGTTCGTTGAGTGGAGCTCTGTCTATTTAGTATTCGAAAATAAGTTGTTTATTTTTAAGATTAACACAATAACTGCTAAACGAAGAAAGATATGTGGATAAAATTCAACACAGTGATTTAGTATCTCTAATATATACAACTAGACAAATTTCGAGTCCAATACAATAACGGACGACTATTTATTGCTCTGTACTTTCAGAGAAAGAAAAATGCAATAGTCCAAAAAAAAATTTAAAATATATGAACTTTGGTATGTAAATTTTGTGATTAAAAAGTAGATCTGTAGTTTTGCATTACATTTTCGTGTTAGTCAGTGGAGAAAAGACGTCTAAAACTCAAATTCGATTTCCGGATATTATTAACCGCATACCGAGAAAACAATTCGCCAAGGATCACACGAAGAATTCAGTAAAATATTTTTACGCCAAGACTAATATTTTGTTAATATTTTACGTTAATTTCATTCAAGACCTTCTTTAGGATAACGCTTAATTTGGAATATGCTAGAAAGTTTTGAAGATACCATCCCCACTGCTAATTTTTCCTATACAGATAAATACTTTTTTTTTTTTGCATAATTCTCAATTGATATTATTTTTCACATTTTGAGGTAGCTTTTCAATAAATTTCTTTTTTCCCTATCCATTAGGTAGTACCATATTTGTGCCACATAGAAAAAATCAATCATTTTGAAAGAAAAACTGCATTGGCTTGTAGCGAAATAAGCAGAAATAAGAGGATTATTCAAAAAAACGTTTACAAGCAGCAGTATTCGGATTGGATTGCGTGGTTTAGTGACGCAAGAGCCATAGCTGGCCATACTGTGCCAGACATATTTTTAAAATATAAAATACTTGTATCAAAGTATGTAGAAGTAGAAAGAATTTGATAAAATTATATTATAATATCTCTCATTAAAAAACAAGATGCAGCAGTATTCGGGAAGTAGAACTTGTGGATGGGAATATTGTAACCCAGAGTGGAGACAGATAGGTCTAGTTGTCTTAGACCTGTCGTTCGAGCAGATAGTGTTAGTACTGAAATCTGAAGCAGCGACAGTAATGGCAAGATGTCTAAAAAAGTGGTCTAACACAGAGGTGCAACTCGTGATGCGATTTGTATGGGCCAAGAATGTGTCCCGATCATGTATTCACAATGTATGGGGGTGAAGCAAAGAGTAGACAAGAAGTGACGAATTCTTTTCAAGCGGGTATAGAAATTGCTGGAAACGTTTTGGTAAGAGATCTGGAGTCACCTCCCCATATAGCCCCGATTTTGCTCCCAGCGACTATTTTCTTTTTTCAGGCATTGAAGAAACACTTATGCGAAACAAGGTTCATATCAGACGGTGATGTTCAAATAAGTACTGAGAACTGGCACAATAGCCAAGGATTATTAACAAGACGGGTCAAACAAATTGCTCCAGTGGTGTGACAACTGCCTCAACAGGTTTGGTGACGATGTAGAGAAGTGACCACGATATATATTTCTTAATCAATATTTGTACCCTGAATTTTTTGTTGATGAAGCATATTTTCTTTGCCTTCTAAACTTTTTTCTCACCCTTTGTATATAACAAAAATATATGGCCTTCCTATTTTTCCCGATTTACAAACACATATGCTGATAAAAAAATTTCTTAAAATCAGGCGATTTTGTTAGTTTTCTAGAACAATTTTAACAATTTATTCTTCATTGTATAATATGTTTTACAAAAAAAAATTCATTAAAAATCAGCCAGACGCGAATTTTAATCATATAATGATGCTTTTTTAATATTATTGCTACGCTATTTAACATGCACTTACACGCTAAATTAAATTGATTAAATAAAAATAATAATAATAAATAAGAGGACTTGCAAAAACATGAATTTAATCTTATGCTAATGTTAATTAACGTTTATTCACAAAAGACCCTTTATATAAAAAGCGAAATATACCTTATTAAATTAACATGCACCATAGAATACTTTGCCATTAACTAGCACTTAATAAACAAGTGAACGTTAACTCGCAATATATTCTGCCTAGTGTCATTTGTCGTCTGACATTTAACGATAAAATTCGATCAATAAGAATTTGAAGGGGCGAAAAACTTTCTTTCTTAAGTTTCTTAAAAGCTTTATTTTTACACGTTTAATTATATTATTGTTACAAGAAAAATACTTTTAACATCTTATCGATCGTATTTCTAGTTCCTTTCTGCATATTCAAGATGACTCGCAAAAGCATAGAATTAATTAAATTACTTAGAATCGTCTGGGGCAATAAAACATTTGGTCTCGCAGACGAAATATTTACATTAAAGTGTGAATTTTTTTAATGAAATGAAATATGGTATTGTCGTTTGAGTTTTATAGAAGAACTTTTATAAGAATTCTCTTAATTCTTATACAGAAATTAAGAATTGATAATATTTATAAGAATTCAATAACTGTAAGAAATATGGTAAAAATCTCTCAACTTTTTAAGTGTATTCATTTTAAAACATTTGGTCTCGCAGATGAAATATTTACATTAAAGTGTGACTTTTTTTTAATGAAAAGAAATATGGTATTGTCGTTTGAGTTTTATAGAAGAATTTTTATAAGAATTCTCCTAATTCTTATTGTTTCAAACTTTTAAATGCATTAATCTTAATCAACCACAAGCATAGTCTTCCCAAAACTTTCTCTCATATTCTCTAATAAAAGCAGTACATCAGAGAGTGTATGGCACTGCAACACATTAGTTAAGAAATATTATCTTTTAAAGTAAATTTGGCATTTTTCCTGGATCTACCAGGATAATTTTATATTTTATAAATTTATGATTGATTCAGACATATTTATTCTACAGTACTAATCCTAATTCCTCATATACTTCTATAAATCGAAACCTATTCAAATCTGATATGGAATTAAAATGTTGACGATCCCCTAGCAAGGACATCCATCAATCAACACATTTCCAAAACTAATTGTAGCAAATTCCAAAACTAACTCATATAATCTATGACAATAAGAAGACATTATTCGTAAACAAAAATAAATTAATGATTAATTCAGACATATCTATTCTACAATAATGATCATAATCCCTTATGTATTAGGTTGGTGCGTATGAAATGTCGGATTCTTAAGTGATTGTATAAAACTGCATATCTTTCTTCAAAAGCTGTTTATTCAATCAAAGTATGCTCCATTCGCTTCAATACACTTCTCCCAACGACATTTTAAAGCGTAGATGCCTGTCTTAAAAAAATTTTGGTCTTTAGAATTAATAAACTCTGATATCGAGTTTTTTAGACTGTCTTCATTTTCATAGTGTTTGCCCCTTAAAAACAGCTCTAAATGCTTGAAAAAATGAAAATCGGTCGGCGAGAGATCCGGTGAATATGGTGGATGCTGCAAAACTTCATATTCCAGTTCGTTGCAGCTTATTTCGCTCTGTCAGTGCGTGCGGTACCCACTTGTCCATCTTCTTAACCTTGCCAATCTCAGAAAGGTGTCTCAATATCGTTGTATGGTCAACTTTCATCCTGATAGCAAGTTCCCTCGTGGATACGGCTGGATCCGCTTCCACTAGAGCCTTCAGGTCATCATTCTTCACAGACGTTTTGGGTCTTCCGCGCGGCTCATTTTGCAGTGAAAAATCGCCGAAATTTTTCGAACCAACGCTGCACTTTCCGATCGTTAACCGTATTCTCCCCAAACGCTTGGTTTATGTTGCGTGCAGCTTTTGCAGCACTATTACCAAGTTTGTACTCATATAAGAAAATGACGCGGATGTCGGCAGAATTCATATCGGCAATAAACTCAAAAGAAATAACAAAAGGGAAGACCTTCGAGAAAACCTATTTTGCTGAAATGAGTCTCTGGCAATGGACAATACGACTATGAATGAGGTTATGCCAAAGACAAAAGTATAACGAAAACAGGGAGACAAACGTCCGCATGTAAAGAGAATCCGACATTTCATACGCACCAACCTAATATTTCTATAAATCGAAACATATTAAAATCTGATATGGAATTAAAATTTCGACAATCCCCTAGCAAGGACAACCATCAATCAACACATTTCATAAACTAATTCAGAGTGTCGTTGCTTTTAATGTTTTTGAGGAATAATAATTTATGAGCTTTAAAATTAAAGTATGTTTTGTTGATGATTGCAAACCCAAATAAGAAAGATAAAAGAAAATGAGAAAGAACTTTACTTACTCCTTATGGGCAGAGACAAGGGATATAATCCATAAACAACGTCAGCTATTCCTTATATATGAATAACAGAATTGCGAAAATGTTCATTTCGGAAAGTTCGAATTTAGTTTTTACTTCAAGGTTTCAGCCATCTAATTAATGCCTTGGATATTGTTTGGATTGGCTGTTTCCACATTTCTGTCAAGGATGGTTTGGAAATCGAAAAAGTAATCTAAAACTCACTCTAATTACGGCAAATATTTGTTATTGCCTGTGAAAACCTTTTTTTTTGTTTTGTTTTTTGTTTGATTTTCGTTTTCGCAATTTTGCCTGAAATATAAAAAGTGAGAAAACAAAACATTTTCGCATCACGCTGTATGTTAATTAACATTTATTAATATTTGTTTATTATTAGGTGTATTATATCGACATAAAAAGCAAAATCCGGCTTTAATAAGAGCTATTTATATACGCATATATATTTATATAGAGAGCTACGCATATATACATATATATAGAGCTATTTATATTATACGCATATGCATACATAAATATAAACGTAAAATAAAACGTTTTTCAAAATGTACTTTTTTAGCTTATTAAACATTAGGATTAGTTTAAATATTGCCTGATTTCAACTTGAGAGCTATATTTATAAGCTCACTACCAGGTGGCGCCACTGAATTGTAATTAAAATTTGATTTAATTAAAGATCAGATTACCTTTCAATATAGCATATTAAAGTATATAGTAAATGTGCAAAATTTCACTTGTCTACCGCATTCGGAAAAAAATGTAAAATCAATAGCAAAATTCCACGAATACAAATATAAAAAAAATCGTATTAAAGAAAAATGTTTAAGAATAAGTAAATTTCTGTGATTTTCAGAGTGTAAAGCTAATCGTATGTATAAAAAAGTCTTTTTATAAAATATTAAATTTTATTCGCTCTGGTTTACGAGAGAAAAAAAGTTTTATTTTAACCAGAAAAAACGTTTTATTGGACTTTTAAATTTCAAAAATAAATTCTTATATAAAACAAATTTTATTTCCGTACAGTATTTTTCTCTAAATTCAATAAATTTATAAAATTATTTTTACATATTAAATATATGCAATCATACTTTTCAAGTATTTGGTATCAAATATTTTTTGTTTCAGGTATAATTCCTGAATTATAATTAATGTCAAATTTTAAAAATTTGTTGTACTTAAAACAGGAGAATCAATTATAAAATATTATCCTGCTTTGGACTTGACATTCCAATCCTTATCCTTTTGTACAAAAAGAAAACAAATATATATATATATATTCCCAATTTGTTTGTTTTTTCAATCTAACTTCAACGAACTATCTTTTAACTGATATATTATTGAACTAAAACTAACATTGCAATTAATAATGCAGGTAATTTCACGATCTTGCACGATTCTAGACCATATTTCACATCTAGAAAAAGAAAATAGAAAGAAAAAAAGAAAGAAAAAGAAGGTTCTAAGAAAGAGTTATTCCAAAACTTAATTATGTTTATCCACAAAGTAACTATTCTTACCGTGGCCAATAACTTCTTTGTAAATCATTATAGATATATAGTTGCATTTGGAATGGAAGGTAAGAATTATATTTCTTGTTATTTCAACTTCAAATATATTTCTTATTATAGTTACAAAATCGTTTTATGCAGTTTCCTAGTCCCATCAATTATATTTATTTTATTTTATTTTATAAAATATTCTTAGTAAATAAATTAATATGACTAAATAATAAATTAATGACTAATTATGATTAAATAAATATAAAATATTTATTATTATATTTAATAAAATATCCATGGCAGTGCAATATTCAAAATCAAAAGAAAAAGAGAAAAAAGTAAATAAAACATCCATTCTACTGCAACTAAAACTAACTGAATTATGAAATGGGGAAAATCACTACTTATAAACGAAATTAACAGCTAAATTTGCTATCTCGAGAAATCGTTTGCAGATTGAAATTATGGTTGTTCGCTTTGCAGACAATTGATGTTGTTTTATTAAAATCTGATTTTTTTTTTTCACACTTTCTAACACTTCTTCACGAGAAGATTCCTGAATTATACGAGAAGAAGTGTTAGAACAGCTTTGGAGCCATTTCATATAATTAATCAATTTTTTCCTCTTTTATTTACTCAGTCCTATTTTGTAGATGTTTTATTGTTTAAAAAAAGTACATAAATTGAGCATTTTTTAAGACTACAAATGCTCAATATACTTAAAACATTTACAAATTATACTTGCGAGTTCAAATGCACGTGAGGAAATGATGGGAATGCAGCTGCTCTTATAGGGGAAAAAAGAAAGAAAACATAATTCTGCGTCATAGATAATAACCCAGTCAGAAAATTTAAGTATTTCTTCTACAATAGAAATTTTAGCTTCTTCTAAGAACATATTATTATTAGTATTATTTAATATTTTAATTTGTCTTTAGGACTTATTCCAGCTTTCAGGGGTTTTGATCAATAAAAAAGAATTATGTAACAGTTCCATTACTATCTAATCTAATGAACATTTAATTGCACTTTTAACAGCTTTACACCTGGGCAAGAATTAGTAACAGAAATTAAATCATCTTGAATATAAGTAATTTTTAAAAATTAATAGTAAAATGTCTTTTATTTCATGTTATTTAGTTATTATAATCATATTTTTAATAAAAATTATTTAGTTTTCCATCCCGTTTTTTATGGTACAATATTATATGTATATATACCGGCGTCATAACCTAGGGGTAGTCTGTTTTTCCCATAATGTGTAACCTTGGGCTCGACTCATGGCTCCGCCAAGGTTGTTCTTTAACCTATGTTGTATCTGCGATATATGCGAAGGAATTCCTTGTAAAAAAGGGTTGCGAAAGCGAATGTGTAATTACCATCCTCATATGAGTTAGAAGTCAAACCTCTGCATAGGGGGATTTTACCCACAAAAACTACTGCACAAATTCGGTCTAAATAGCTAACTTTAATTTAGAAGGCTTTGTCAAATGTCGTAAGTAACAACAACAAGTTGAATACTTTTTTCTACCAAACATTTTACTTTTTCCGAATCTCCCTTAAAATGATTTTTTATACAATCCCCTTTAGGTTAGTTAGGTATAATTTGATTAACTTTAACCATAAAGCAATGGACATTTTTTTAATCGTGTATTTTAGAGCAGGGGTCTCCAAACTACGGCCCGAGGGCCCAATACGGCCCGCCAGTGCTATCAATCCGGCCCACGACAACCAATGATTTATTGTTGTTACTATTGCTGTGATAAGTTGAAGAAGAAAACACAGAATGATAATTACTCGGTTTTATTTACCAGCAAAATAAAACTTAACGACAAAAATGATGACGCAGAAAACTTAAGTATCTAAGCTTAAGCATATTAATAACTATTGGGTTGTTCGGAAAGTCATTTCGTTTTTTTTTTTTTTTTTTTTTTTTTTACA
>JAPMOQ010020709.1:12723-35343 GCA_026543055.1 Argiope trifasciata | reverse complement strand
TTTTTTTTTTGTCAAAATGAAAAGAAATTTTCGTTTAATGAATAAATTATTTATTAAATTATAAAATTGCCATTCTGGTCTAATACCTTTTGCCATATTTTTGGTAGTAACATGATTACACGCTCATAAAAGTTTTGGTCTTTGCTGTAAAAAAAACTGATCGAGGTGGTTTTTGGCCTCCTCATTTGAAGGAAAAATTTTGCAAATCAGTTCTGGTACTGATGTACTGTTAACACATCTTCTCCACACATATTGGCTAATTTATTTCTGGCTTGAACAGCATTTTTACCTTTTATATAGCAAAAAAGAAAAAAATGACGAAAATGCTGTTTATTGCTCTCCATATTTAAAAGGGCACCATCCAAAAACTACTGCGAAGAATCAGCTGCACTTTTTCACACTCAAGCCTTGCTATATCAGCTCTTAAAACATAAAATGATTTTGCGGTTTAAGTATGAAATGGGTGCGAAAAATACAATTAAATCCTCTGTCGGGAAAAAACGAAATTACTTTCCGAACAACCTAATAAAAATAATTGAAATGAATCCCACTAATCACAGTAAAACAAAAACACTAATGAGATTTATGTAATTGCGATTTTCCACCGACAATAGTTTGTAGTTGTGGATCAATGTTACTTGTACCAATTATTAAAAGAGATTTAAGATGCTCATCGGTTAATTGAAATCTGTAAACATTCTTTGTGTACTTCCTCTTGGAAAAAGTTTTCTCACACAAGTAAGTAGTACCAAAAACAGAAAACAACCCACGAGCAAATTATCAAATTGTACCAGTGGAAGGCTCTTATAAAATTCCAACTAAGATGAATTTTGATATTTGTTCTAAATCAAATCACTGCACTGTAAATCAGTAATTTCCATTTGGACTTCCGGAGCCAGGATTTCAATGTCAGAATCAAAAGGATTTTGAAAAAGCTTAATTTCATTCGTAATGACATCAAAATCTGAGAAACGAGTATCAAAATTTATCTTCAAAGCACTCAAAGTTTCGATTGCAAAATTGACGGGAAACCCAGTCTCTGTAGTGTGGCTGAATATTTCACATGTTTTAAAATGTGTGAAACATTTTTTACGTAATTGCGATTGAAATAGTATTATTTTCTGCCTGAAGGATTTGATATTGGTGTATAAATCAGGGAGAAGGTGATTTTCTCCTTGCAATCTCAAATTCAGTTCGTTCATATGATTTGTCAAATCGACATAGAATGCTAACTTCCACATCCATTCACTATATTCTAAATCGGCCAAAGGGCGCTACTTCTCATTAAAAAAAATTTCGATTTCTGCTCGAAGTTCAAAAAAGCGCTTAAGGACTTTTCCGCAACTAAGCCAGCGTACGGCAGTATGATGTGGTAAATCATTTTCTCCAATCTCTTCAATAAACTCGCGGAATTGTCGGTGATTCAGCCCAGTGGATCTGATGAAGTTAACAACTGATATGACTGGTTTTAGAACTTCAGACATATCCAAACATTTTTCGCACAAGGACTGGTGATGAATGATACAATGTAAGACTAATGTTTTTGAACCACCATCATTTTCTACAGCCTTTGACACAAGTGCAACCACTCCTTTATTTTTACCACACATATTTTTGCCTCCATCAGTTGTAATAGATTTCAAATTTCTCCATCGAAGGTTCTTTTTATTAATGGTATTTTCAACTCCCTTAAAAATATCTGCCCCAGATGTCGTGCCGTAAATACTATCAATATCATGAAGTTCTTCATACACTTCATAGTTTTTATCTACTCCGCGAATAAAAATGAACACCTGAGCAGTATCTGACACATCCTTTTTGGGGCATATTTCTTCGGCTACTGCAATCAAGCATTCTTTTATCGTTTCTCCATCGGTGAATGGTTTGCCACGTTTTGCAATTTCAAGAGCCACACGAAAGCTGGCGCGAATTGCAGACTCTTGTTCAGTATTCGCTTTGGTAAACAAATATTGCTGCGATTTGAGTACGCTCTTCAAAGCTTCAAATTTTTCTGTCCGCAAACTTCCTATATACTTGGAGTAATTTTGAAGATATTTCGATTCATAGTGTCGTTTAATGTTATATTCTTTGAGAACAGCTATGGTTTCCTTACAAATTAAACATAGCGCCTTATTACTGGACTCAATCACAAAATACTGAAAGTTCCATTTATCTTTGAACGTTCTGCATTCACTGTCGATTTTTCGCTTGATTTTCCATACTAACAAATCACACATAAAAACTAAGTCAAATCAAAATACTTTTATGAACGGGTGTTACTTTATTTTACAATAGACAGTTTCGCTTCCTTTGCCTTTCCTACGCAGACTGACTCGCGGTTGCGCCGATAGCCTTTTTATATGCAATTACTGCCATCTCGAAGTGATCGGAATACACATATCGGAAGAAGTGTCACAATACACAATAATTATTGAAATGCAAAAAAAGCGTAAGTTTGCTTAGGTCGCGCACTTTGCGACTATTCTAGACTAGAAATATAGTTAAGGGCAGAAAAATTAAAACTGTTTTGGCCCTTGGAACATACTAAAAAAATTATTATGGTCCGAAGGCTTCAAAGTTTGGAGACCCCTGTTTTAGAGTGTCACCAATTTTTTACTGAATGAAACCTTTAAGGAAGAAAATTCAGACAAAAAGAAAAATAGCCATGGGATTATGATATGAGAGGATATCATGCATTTTTTGTGAAAATTTTAATAAACGAATCGAAATTCCCACAGAGATATAAAATTTGAAAAAAAAAACAACTAGTGAAACATTTTAGTTCACTTTTTGCATATAATTGCTTTTATTTATATAGGAAATTTGATGGGACAAAATGCCCATTCTACCACATTTAGATCAGTGTCTAGGGTCACTGATTGAAGAAAAGAAGCTTTTGAATAAGAAGGTTAAATTTATTTACAGCAAAGAATACAGAAAAGACATTGAGAATTATGACTGGACAGGTTATTTACAACATATCACCTTTAGATGCCACCAAGGATGAAGCCTAATCAAGTGTTTCATAGCGAAACTACGTTGCGTACTAAAGAATCCTATTATAGATTTGAACGACTGACTCTCTTTATCTCCGTCTGAGGAGAGAATGTTCACAGTTCGTTTTGTTTGAAACTTACGACACAGTAAGTGATATTCAGTAGAATCCATGGTGTCATCTATTACAACAAAATAAAACTAAACATGGAATAATAATGGCCGCAAATTAAATCTCTACATTTATCTGCTATTTTTATATCAACCTAAAGAGAAAAGAAAGGGGTATTTTAAACTTTATTTGTAAATTTAAACCATGGAAACGTACGAAAAAGCCTCATATTTTGAAGAATATTTTCATTCGTATTTTAAAAAGAACTTACTGGTGATTACTTCTAATCTGTTTCTACCGCCATTTCCAGAGACAAAAATACTGCGCTGAACAATAGTAAGAAAAAAAAAATACCAAATACATGAGAATCGAATTTTTGCCCATCTATTTTTATCCAAATGCTCTGTTATTCTTTCGTGATTATTTTTAGGACAGCAAATTGAATTTAGTCGCCACTCGGAAACTAATTTAATATTTTATCCGGTAAAAGAAAAAGACATAAAAAACAACAGTCATTTTCATGGTTCATTAGTGTACATCAGAAATCGCAAATAAAGAACCCGAGTATTTCCTTTCTAATTTATGTCACCCCCCTCCCCAAGCTATTTCTCCTTCCCTCTCATTATGTCAGAAATCCCGTATTTCATCATTCGCTTGCAGAAAAGAAAAAGATTTTGGCATTGTTTTCTTTTTATAATTATTGATTCCATGATGCATGGAAATGTAGTGAATTCACGTGACATTCTGATCATGTGACTAGCGTAACGGCTCATATCATCAATGGATCTACTGATGTTGTGCTGATCCAGTTCTAGAAATTTTCTGGCTTTCGATTTATCGAAAAAAAATCGATTTTTTTTCATATCAGTTTTCGAAAAATATCGATGTATTAAAATCATGATTTTTCACGATAAATCGCGATAGAAAAAAAATCGATATCCACAATTAATTTGCGTTGGGGTTGAATTAATTTGCGTTGGGCATTCTGTTCAATTAAGTTCTACATAAATTGTACGGTGTGGTTACTGCTTTGGCATTGACAAACTTTACTAAAGATGTTTTAACAAAACTATTTTTATTAAAAAAATATTTTTATTATACATAATAAAACTTCCTTTTATTTGGCGTCGTTCTGATCAGCAAATATAATCAAGAGAGGATATTTATATTTTACAAGGTGATCAGCAAATAAGCCCTGATTTCAAAATTAAATATCTCTACAACAAAGATCGATAGAATTATGCAGTAAACTGTATGTTTATTAGCAAAACTGTAAAAATGCAGTACAAAAAAGTTAAGAAAATTTAGTTACAAAAATCGTTAATAGATGACATTCTAGTCACATTGCCCATAGACGCTTTCAGTGTAACGTCAAAAATGGAAAATGACTCCCGATCTGACTCCTTGTGACTTCTTTCTGTAGGGAGCATTGAAAGACACTGTCAATAGAAAGAATCCCGCCACTCAAGGTGAGCTTGAATCGTTGATTGGTGTTGCATGTAATTCCATTTCCGTTGAGACATTGTATTCCGTTGAGAAGTGATGTCAAATTTCATTGTTCGATTATGCCACCTCAACGTTTCGAACGGTGAACATTTTTAAAAAAATGAATTTTGATTGCAAAGACCGCATCACTTTCTTGTTTTTTTAAGACTCCTTTCAGAGAAAGAGTTTTCAACTCAAAGCGCTATCCGTTAACGAGTTTTGTAACTAAATTTTCTAACTTTTGTACTCTATTTTTACAGTTTTGCTAAGAAACGTACAGTTAAGCACATAATTCTACCGATCTTTTTTGTAGAGATATTTAATTTTGAAATCAGGGCTTATTCGCTGATCACCCTGTACAATAACTGTAAATAAATTATGGCATCACGATATATCGATATGTGTAGTACGATATATTGTGATGTATGAAGTTACGTCATTGTCCGGTCCTATCCAGTACCCAAACCTCTCTATGCTACTTGTGGTATATCCATAAATCCATATGCTGTTCTTTTTGGGATAGTATCAAATTAATTTTATTATGTGTGCATACAAGAAGAAGTATCAGGTTAATTTTATTATGTGTGCATACAAGAAGAAGTATCAGGTTAATTTTATTATGTGTGCATATTTCGAGAAAATTAAATGTGATACTGATCAATTTTTAGGAAAAATAAAAGTAATTAATTGTAAAGCGAAATTTTTTAAATTCCCATGATGAATTATTAATAGCACGGGTAAAATTTGCTAAGAAAGTATTAAAATAAGAAAAGAAAAAGAAAATATTAAATTAAAGTATTAAAATAAAGTATAAAAAGAAAGTATTAAATAAAGTATAAAAAGAAAGTATTAAATTCAGTAAAAAATATTAAAATAAGTATATTAATTAAAAAGCATTAAAATGAAAGTATTAAAACCCTAGTACGCGTAATTTCAGGTTTTAAAGATTTGTTAAACAATATAATAAAAACTAATCATCTTTGGCTCCCAACTAATTTGCCAGAAACAATAGTTAATTATAATTTTAATTAAATCTTTTATGCATGGAGTTCATGGTTCCGACAGTATATTAAATTTTATCAAATTTATATAAAGAAAATATATTTTGTTGAATTAGAAAAAATCCCTAACAGTTCAGATTAGACCTTTCCTAAATAATGCTAACAAATACATCTATTGGTTATGATGTGTACTGAAGAAGGTAAATATTAAATATCCAGTTAAACTTCATAATAAAAATCAAAAAATGTTTAACAAACAAAAAATAATATAAATTAAATTAATTGTAAAACTATCTATATTTGTATAGAAAGGAAAAGAATCAATTATTACCAGCAATAAATTGAAAGAAAAAAAAACAACTAACGAATAAAACGAATAGCTACTGAACATTAAAACGAATTTAACTAAAATAAACTATTGAATAGCTACTTTAAATTTTTTAACTAACTAACGAATAGCTATTAAAAAGAATAAACGAATAGCTAAAACGAATTAAACTAAAGAATAGCTCAAACGAATTAAACTAACGAATAGCTAAAACGAATTAAACTAACGAATAGCTACTGAACATTAAGCAGTAAATTCCTAATATGGTGCGGATTACTTTACGCATATCGTATGAGTAAATATGGACTTTAGTGCATTGTTATTTTTATTTCTACTGAATGTTTTTTTAAACCTTTGACACAAAAACCAAAATTTGACATTTGAGAGCTGTCACATGGTTGAATGACATTTGGCAAATATATTGGTCTCACTTTCTGTTTACTTTTCTCCCCTTGCGTCTAAGTTGTTACTCTTCACTTTATCCTCAGTAAAAATAAAAAGCTGTATCCTCTAAAAATAAAAGTTTATGGGGAACTCTAATAAATAGTTCATTGTATAAATATATTTTACATTTATCATGCATCTATTTACCTTTATTATTATCGTTTATTACATTATGCATTTACATTATTATATAAATAGTATCCCTTATAGTAAATACTATCTTATTAGTTTCAGATAATCATGTAAATATGAGCATAAAAAATATCTTAATTCAAAAATAGTAGATATAGAAATTCGAACAACTCAAGACAATTTCTTCAAATTTTATTTAAAAGTCTTTACAACATAAGCAATTTTTTAATGGTTTCTATTAAAAATTAATAAAATAATAAATTTTTTACAAATTTAATTTTATATTGCAATGTATACATAAGATTATTTTATATTTGGTGATTCAAAACTACAGAATTAAGCGATTTCAATATTTTTCAGCTATGTGCCTTCTAGCTGCCACTCGCCATATTTCAAATTCTGTAATTATTCCTAACCTAAGAAAAACTCAGTTTTTAACGAGTTTTAAGAATCATTTGATCCTATTTGGGTGGGAAGCCACGAAGTTCAATGTGTTTTAATGCAGTAAATAATCTTACTAAAATTCAAAAGAAAGTGTCAGGTCCATTTTTTTATTTCATAACCAATAGGAAAATATTTTATTGATTTTAAGAAACAGACAAAAATATTCTCATGTCGTGAAAAAGAGAATGTAAAAGCTAGCGAACAATAACAAGATTTCTCATTTAGTTCCCCAATAAGAAGTTTAAAAGGAAAAATGTCAAAATTTCTGTCATTTTATCCCATTTTCGTTCTCCATTGTACCCTCTATTCTATCGAATAATGAAAATTGCACCATTCCATTCAACAGAAATATTCCAAAGATTAATACTGAAAGTCGCCCTTTAATACCCATAAGATTCCTTTTCAGAAATTTTTATGAGAAGCAAATATGTGAATTGCATTCACTAATAATCGTCAGATATCCGGATGATTTATGCCTCGCTTTGTTCTGAAACCCTTTTCTAGGAAAGAATTGTTCTTATCGAGGTAAACATACTTTCCATAAATCGTATAAAAACTTTCCATGGCTGAAAGAGTAAGAGCAAACGAATCGAATAAATTAGTATTCGTACAACTGTTTTGCGAAATAATCTCTCCAAATCAAATTTGGAATACTAATAGACTTACTTTATAAATGGATATTTTTTACTTCTTTGGTATTATTATGAGAAAATGATAATGGAAATTCGCTCATTAAACCAGTTTTATCTTGAATAAAATCACCATTAAAAATCAAAAAAAGAACGTTAATAGAAGTAATTGATTCTCAAATACTTTTCCGAGAAAAAAAGATTCATTAAAAAACCGACATTTATACATGAAATAGAAATAACAGTATTTATTTTTTATATTACATAAGTATTAACACTAATAATATTTCAAATTTTCGTTATGTTTGTGCATATCATACATTTTCATTTACAGCATGATCAATTTGGGTAGAATGTTGTGAGTTGTATCAGGTTTCTTGGAAAATCTGCTTCCATTTTTTTTTGTTTATTATTGAAATAATAGAACTGAAAATCAAACGATTTCAAGAAAAAAAAAATTCTTCACTTGCTCGATGTAAATGAAATTAAATACCAAACGATTTCAAAAGAATTTTTTTTCTTGCTCATTTGCTCGATAAAAATGTAACTAACAGTTGTCATATAGTAGCATCATTTGTATATATTTAGAATGCATTTGGGAATGGTTCTATCTATTAAAGAATATTCTACATATAAAAAAGTACAAATGTTATCTGCTGCTATCCAAATAGTTAATACTCACATATGAAATGCAAATAAAATAAATTGGGACCAACGAAGAAATTGATGTTTATTTCAAAAAGCAGTTTCAGACTAAACCTACTCGGAATAAAATGTTTTTTGAATAACTGATGTAGAAAATTGTAAAATCGAAGACAATTTCAGAAGATGTGGAATAAGAAAACCGTTTGTTTGTAAATGTATCTAAATGCTCATAAATGTAAATACTACTTCAAATAGTTACAATTGATGCATGATAAAACATTCCTTTCCAATTTTTAAATCTGAAAGTTTAGAAATCGTTTCTAGTTAGTATTTTCTTTTCGAATTTTTTATTATCTTTCGATGAGAAATTTATAAATACAATGATTGCAAATTCATTGGTAAAGTAAAGTATATATCGCTTGTAAACAAAGGAACAGATTGTACGTATCTACAGATAAGTAATATTAGCATGCCAATGAAACCAATTTTTTGCATCTATTCCAAAATTAGCATCATGGCAGAAATTCAATTACATCCTTCAATTAATAAGTCGTAAAAAAGAACCAGTCTATTTTTCCTCAAACATTGCTAATACAAAAAATATATTCAACTTTTTACTTGGTAACTGACAAAGTAGAAAAAAAAATGAGTTTTTCTTACGAATGAATAAAATCATATTCGTTAATAAACATTAATATTTTTATTGCAAACAAGAAATTAGAGCAATTATTATTACCCATGTTATCATTGTAATCATAAGTAACATTTAATTATATTAACTGAAATGAACAGAGGATGGAAAGAAAAAAATTTCATGCAGACAATAAACTAGTTAAAAAAACATTAACAACGACAAAAATTTTTGAAATATTTATCACAATTGTATAATTTTTTATTTTATATTGAAATTATCAAGTTTTCGTAGAAATTATTTGGTCTTATTTATTCTTTAATTAAGTTAATGGGAAATTTAGGATTCTAATTAGATTATTAATTGGAGTATATCGACTTAGATAATAAATATAAAATAACTGATAAGTTAATTAAATGATAATTTATTAATTATTTGGGATAAATTGCGGTAATTGAGCTTATTTCTATAAATGAATTATTTATTCTCTCCCGTATATATCTCAAAATACTTCGTTAATGTATGAGGTCCTATGTGGAATTCTGTCAATTTCTGCTGTATGTATGCGTACTATATTTGGACATGAAAAAAATCATTGCAAGAAAAATATCAACTTTTTATTGTTATTAAAATGTTCATTTTTAACAAATTTTGAGAACATCAATTAATGCATGATTTTTTACGCAGCAATATTATTATGACAAATTGAAATAATAAATGAATTATTATTTTCTTAATTGTTTTAAATAACCTATTGGGATATGAGAATTAATTAAGAAATACACAACGAAACTTATTCAAGCAAAAGTCAGAAAAATCGGAAAAAAGGTCTCAAGCAATAACAGTGCGTGAAAACACGAATAAGAGAAAACTAATTCAATGTCTAAAGATTTTACCTTATGGGGACAGTATAAAAAATAATTTTTTAAACTTTTTATTAAACTTTCACAAAAAAAATCCTATTTAATAAGACTTTGTAATTTAAAGTATATGCTTAGACATAAAATTTAAAAAAATGAAATATATACCCATTTATGTGTGTATGTATAAAAAAATTTCCTTTTCAACAATACTGCATTTTTGTGCAATTTTTCTTTCAATTGCTATTAATTCTTTTGAAAATTAAATATAAATGATTTTTAAATATAGAAATGTTTAGATTCGTTGCTGAAAAATGTTATGATTTTTAATAACTCTGCAATATATAATTATTTTTTAATTTATTTTTTATTTAAAAACCACGTCTTGCGTTTGATAATATTTTATACAAAAGTAGCTTCTAAGTTTAAAATATTATACATGAAAGAATTATAACTCCGAGTAATGCCATGCATATGAAAAAATGTAAAATAAAATTTGCATAAGCCGAATAAAAAATCTGTATTTCTATTGCAATCTAAACATGCAAAACTTTCATTTTGTTTATAAGAAAATACACAATTTAAATAAGGAAAAAACTAAGAAACAGCTTCACCTATTCTTATTGCGATAAAAATTATGAAATTGAATTACAAAAAAAAAAAATCAATTCTTATGTGAATTGAGAACTTAGTTTGACTTTAATAATTACTTCTGAATTACTTTAACATTATATTTCTTATTATAAATATGGCCTCTCAATAAAAATAAAAAGCGGAAAAGAAGTTCAATTTATAATGCAAGTTGCAACGAGAAAAAAAGGAAAATATTAATTACAGTAAAAATAACTTTTGGGATTATTGAAATCGTTATTGCAGCAATTTTTAAAATTTAACAAGATTGTTAAAGCAATATTGAAAATCTTTAAAATAACATGAAGAATCTGAACTTTGATTGGCCCGCTCATTAAGCATAAATCTACTAAGTAAGAAATATGTTGCCCATTAAATATTTTATGATAGAAATTTGCAGTATGTTTTCTTTATATTCAAAATTTTTTAATATTTCTAATAATTTTTCCAAGAATCACCAAGTGCAGTGGTGGAGATTGAGTCCTATGTAGTCATAACTGCATATCGACAATAAAAACTTTAACAATGTTTGCTTTAAATAAAGCTATGTTAATGGGTTATTATTGCAGGGACCATGATAAAACACCAAAACATGTCAATTGTCACCAACCGAAAGAACTGATTTAATCTAATTTTGATACTATTTGAAAATTGCGAAGTAAAACTCTGTGATATTTGAAAATTGACAAGCAAACACCGAGAAGGAAATAATTTCAGCGAAATCCTGCCATCTTATGTACAATGGAGCTTAGCGTAAGATGAAAATCGCCAAATAAACACAGGAATGTAACAATATAAATGGAATCTTGGCATCTTATATATAATGGAGCTTGGCGATCTCGGTATCTGAAGACATCTAATCTGAGTCTTGCATCTCGGCATCTAATCCGAAAATCGCTAAGTAAACTCGGGAACATAAAAATATACAAATACCAAGAATTGCTCTAATCTTTTGGATGATTTTAATGTTAAGAAAAAATTCATTTTTAATGGTAGAAAAGATAAAGCGGGTTACAGAATGAAAGTAATAATGAATTACAACAAAAACAAAATCAGTATCGACCTCAATGATATTACTATCGATACAGCATTGTTAGTATTGATAAAAATGTTACTGTTATTTTTTATTAATAAATGATTAACGTTCTCAAAATCTGACACAATTTAAATATTAAAATCCCAAAACTTTCAAATCTACAAAAGTCATCGTAGAAATTAATTCATTACAGAGAAAAACAAAGACTGTAAAATACAGAAATAAAGAATATTTCATCGCAAATTCTGATATGATAATAATCCAGAAAATATATATATATGCTGGCTTTATTTTTTCATTAAACTGATAAATTCAAAGTATTACTTTTAACATGCAACGGAAATTCATAAATAAATAAACACTCTATAAAAAATGTTAGAACATTACAAATTTAACAGTCGCAGACATTTCGCAAACATAAGGAGAACTTTCGAACATCCACTTCTTGTGTGTTGCCGACTACCCAGCCACCCCTGAACAGCGCAGTATCGATAAGCTACATTTTTTCAAACACCCACTGAATGAAATTTCTACTGTGAAAGAATTCCTTCATTATAAAATCCAATTATTTTCACTTTTTAGAAAATGAAAACCATTACAAT
Source organism: Argiope trifasciata (assembly GCA_026543055.1). NCBI lineage: Eukaryota > Metazoa > Arthropoda > Arachnida > Araneae > Araneidae > Argiope > Argiope trifasciata. Next base: position 23,370 of record JAPMOQ010020709.1, on the reverse strand, counting down.
ATATTTTTTAAATAATGGATCGTAAGTTTTGATTTCATATTAATCTAAGTGAATTCCTAAGCTGATTTTAATTTTTTTATGGAATGTTTTGATAGATCTAAGATAATGGGTTTTACATGGGAAAAAATGCAGCAATAACAATGTATTCTATAAAAAAAATGGCGGGGGAAGAACATTACAAACGTACAGTTAAAGTGATTTCGTTAAAAAAAAGAAAAAAAAAAGAAGAGAAAAAAGAAATCCAAACACACAGAATGAAAAAGTTCCTCGGGGAAAAGAATTTCTTCATTATAAAATCCAATTATTATCCATTTTTTGAAACTCTTACTTTTCAAAATTTGCTTTATAGGAGTTTTTAAGAACCCCTTTCCGAAGAATAATGGCTAATAATCTTAAATAAGAATAGAAGAAAATCGAACGAATAAATGCGTCTTTTTCGCACTGCGAATAAAATGGGAAATAATACGGCTATTTCTACAGCCTGAATTTAAATTTCTAAACGAACATTTTATGCATTCAGTGTTCGTGATGAATATTTCATTTTCACAAGAATGTTTCTTAAAGAACTGATGGCATTAAATTCAATATGTTAATATCCTAATTATGAGGTAGTCTTACATCGTCAAGTCGACGAACTATTTCACGTTTAAGATACTCAATAACGATATTTTGTCGAAGAAGTATGATTAATTTATCATTTCGTATGAGGTGCTGGGAGCGAAGAACTAGAAATGGAATCTTTTAAGACTGTAAATGTTATATTTCTAATATTATAGACCGATAAAGAATTATTTACTTTTGCAACTCATGAATGCTAGCATTTACTTTAAAATCAGACGTTCATTAAATAATCGTTCACTAATTAATTAGCTTTGTCTAAAATAAGTAAGTTGTAATAATCATTACAAAATAATTCGTTGAATCTTCTTAATTAAATCAGAATTTATTAATTCTGATTGCCATTCTTAATTGACAAAATACAAATTTAAAAAAATGTATTCAAAAGAATTACTCCAATTATATATGACTACTTTTATTGTGATTAATGGCTAGAAAAATAAATTTGATCACAATACAGAAGGATGATTAGTTTTATTTATGTACGTAATAATTTTCTTATGTAATTTTCTTTGTTGTCAGTGCTGTTAGTGACGGATTTATGTATTTGCGGCCCTAGGCAATGCCCATTACGAGATCCTTCTTTAATAATTTGGTTAATTTAGTTTCTCGTCACATTTTTAGTATGTTAAACATTTATTTTATGTAAATATATTTTTATTTCATCAACTTCGTTAATATGTAATTTTTATATAGTGTGCTATTTACTATAGAATAAACATGTTAATAGTTTATTTTAAGTTAAATATAGTTTTATTTTATTGACTTCGTAAATATGTATTTTTTGTATAGTGTGCTCTGTGTTATAGTTCTCTCTATGCTATGGAGTAAGCATGTTAATAATTTATTTTAGATAAATATGTTTTTATTTCATTAACTTCGTCAACATGTATTTTTTATGTATTTATATACTCCAGACTATGCAGTATCTGTGTTTGTACAAAACATTATTAAAGCAGATGTTCAGGTTAGTAAAAATTATAATAATTAAGTGAAAATGTAATCAATTATTACGAGCTTTACCCACAATATTATCATCAATATGAAGACATCAATATTATCTTAATATTGCATAATTGATATAATTTTTATTTTTATAGCTTTATTAACTTGGCAATTAGGAAAATAAAGTTTAATTAATCCATCTATATGCTCTCCCTTCTCGGCCTAGAGGTCCTAGATAGCTGCTCATTTACTTTGTGTGGGTTGTCATCCAATTCAATTACCATTATCTATATTTACTTTCAATTAGTTCGCTGTTGAACAAAAAGGGAAATTTAATGTTTGTAAATTTAATGTAACAATTTTTATGGTATCTCTTAATTAAATATAAATCAAGAAGTTACTTCAGAGCATTTTTATAACTCCATGCAGGACAAGTGGCCATAATAACGTGTGACTATCTAATACACATTAATAAATTCGAGTAGGCTTAACAATATCTGCTGTGCAATAGACTACAGCATACATCGAAATAAATCTTGGGATCGAAAAACATGCTACATTGGGTAATTGTCAAGTGATTCCAAGTTTTTAAGCTGACTCATTTTTTTCTTTTCTATATACAAAAATCAAGTATTGTAGTGTCAAAAACGTCTAATTTGAGATTTTGACGAATCACCAAATTTCAAATATCTTTTGAATCCAAAAAAAAAAAAAATCTGTTTGGAGTTATATCTGTTTGTCTGAGAACACGACACAAAAATATTTTGAGTTAGAAGGATGAATTCTGTGAATGCTCTCAATTCGAAATTTGTAGATAATATCAAATTGTATAAAAAATTCGTTCAGAGGAAGTCTGAATAGACTGTTCAGATTGCCGCAATATAACTTAATACGATAACTATAAAAAAGACAACTAGATAGACAAAATTTGTATCAAATTTGGAGCCAGGTCTATCCAACGACTGACGGTCTGTCTGTTTGATCCTGCTTAAGCATGCAAAAGCGATAACTCAAAGATGTAAAAATGTGTGATATATGATCTGTTGTTCTTTCTTATGGCACTTGCTATTAGACAAGCCCTCATTTATGAAGACAGCCATTTAAGCCTCTTGATTTGCTCAGTAGCGCCATCTAGGGCCAAGAGTACGACTTTGTCACTCATACGTCACAACCCTTTTTACGGGTTGAACTTCATTTCTGCTTTTTCATTCACATACAGTAAATTTAGACCTGAGTAAGAGAACGATTACCTCTGAACCAGTACATCCAGTAGTATTATTCACGACATGGAGAACTTGTGACCACGACAGGTTTATACGTGTGACATCCACCACACACACACGAAGGACTTCGGCGAGTGGGTTCGTACTCGCACCCCAAAAGATTCGAATTCAACGCAATACCAGCCATTGCTTTCTCATTATGTGCTTCATATGAGAGAGAGTGAAAAAAAGAGTTTTTTAAAGAATTGAAAATTATACTTATAATTAAACATTTAAGAAAAATATATTCAGGGCGACCACCACTGAGCCAGCACCCCTTCAGGGGTATTATTCTCGATATGGAGGACGTTGTGACCAAGATAGATTTATAAGTTCGCCAGTCACCACCACACACGGGTTCAAAATATACATTCGTTTTTCTTGTATATTTGTACTAAAAACATCTCAACAGTTAATTGTTCAAGATTGCTTTCTAATAGGCTTTTTCGTAATTGTTGTTCTTCAATGTTATAAGGGTAATAATGTACAAACAAATTATTAGAGAGTATGCTTAAGGAAGATTACTCTCATTGGATTTCATATCGCTGTTCACAAGACAGATATATAGCCGTTTGTAATAAATGAAATTGTTTATTAACCCTGTATTAAACAATGAATATTTGCGGAATATTATGAAAAACTAAATCGAAACATATCTTTGCTCCTTTAAGTGTGAATGAGTTCGAAATATGTTCAATCATGTTTTGGCTTTAAAATAACATATGCTTAGCTTTAATGAAGAACAAAATAGCCTAATCTTTCTTGAAAATGTGACATTCGGGCTATTGCATATACGTATGTAATAGAAATTCTTTAAAACAGACAGAATTAAAGATAAGGACTGAATAAAATTGGAGGCTATTAAAAGAACAATCAAATTCCAAAAAAAAAAAAAAATAATTCTAAAATTTTCAAATACACTGGTTATAAAACTGGTAAAACAACTAATTTTGATGTTCACCGAGCTGTAGCACTTGATTGATTGCTATTTCACAAGAATAACGGCCCTTTAAAAAAACGAAAGTGTCACTGTAATATAAAAATCAATTGAAGAATGAATTATTCTTGTGTTCTTAGTTTTTGCATCATTATTTATGTGTGACAAAATAAAAGTTTATTTTCACGATAAAAAATATTCATTTGCCATTTTTTGTTAAATTCCTTGCGAGATTTTTTTACAAATTTTTATTTATATCAGATAGAAAAAAAAAGAATTTCATTTTCTTCATGTTATATAAAATGCAGAAAAATTTCAGTTGAAATCTATTTTAAAATTCATTATATATATATATATATAATGATTGTGAAAATACAATATTCCCCAAAAAAAGTTTCATCGTAATAAAAGAATTCTCTAGAAAGTAAAATATTTCTAAGAACCATTAGAATTTGGGTTCAACTTTTAAAACAAACAATAGTATCTTTTTTCCGCATTTTGCTCTGTAGCTTAAGAAAAATATTTTGTGCTAAAAATTTTTCGAGAATAATTTATTTTCATAAAATAAAATGAAGTATTTGAGAATGGGATTTCTTTCGTTGAACAGATGATCCATTAACATCAATTGATTCCATACTTAATTAAAGGATCTACATTATTATTATTTATTAGAGCAGTTTTCAAAAGAAAGAAAATCGAATTATTAAAAAAACCACAAATAATGTAATTAAAAGCGCTACGCACAGTGAATCTCCTATAATATTTATACAAGAAGTCGAGAATAATTTATTCTCATTGGTAAAATAAAATCGTTGCAAAGTATATCAGAAGATGACATGCAGTTTTCGTGTAAATCTTCCATAACTCTGATATATTCGTATTAAATACTCGATTCCTATTATTACAGTATGGCGGACAGACTAGTATAGTATTACTATTTTAGTATGGTACAGGCTGACATGAAAAGATAATTTAAACATTTGTCATCAAAATTTGTTTTTTGAAACCTAATTTTCAATATAAATAACAATACATAAATTATTTTAGCATAATTATGTTTTACTTCAGATTATTACCTAATGAATTATATGTTAGAAAAGATCTCAGAATTTTTATTACTTAAATTTACTACTAACATTCGTAAGAAATCATAAAGAGTATAAATACTAGTATCTTATCAACTTATTATTGTACAAACTAAATTTATTTAAACTGTATAAAAAGTATTTTCGCTTTAAAGAATAAAGGAACATGATGTATAATTTTTTAAAACACATCAGAATCAATAATACTATTGGAACAGTTCTAAAAAAATATATATGTGTGCAACCACGACAATAGTTACAACAGCGTTTCTTAAATAAGGAATCGTAACGCAGCGTTTTTCTATCGGATATTTTAAATTTTGATCAGCTACGAAAGGCATTCATTTCATTAAAATGTATTAAATTGATACATTAAATAATTTAATTAATGCATCTTTGTATTTTTAATTCATACACAATTTATAAAAATTTGTTTTAAAAATACCGGAAAAATGAAAAAATGCTTTTACAAGCGACGAGTACTGTTATAAAAGTATATATAAATAACAGTACTCACCAAGTGGTGGAATACGGGCACAGGATTTCCTTCTTTGCCACTTGAAACTTAAAGAACAGCAGTTCTTTCTTGTATTAGCTCCATTAATTGTAGTTGGGTTCTTCCATCCTTTCAGGACTCGAACCCGTGATCTCGAAGTTTCAGCCCCTAAATTGTCTAAAATCCTTCTCACTCGAGCACAATTCACCATGTTTTTCACAATGGCCACGTTGCCCTCCAAAGTTGGAGCCGTCTTGTCTAGGAAAGCTTCAACTCTTAGTGTATCAGGGCGCCTGTGAGGTAGGGCCTTGGTCACACTTAAACTGGGTACGCCCAGAACGGTTGTGGGGCGCAAAGTAGCATTGCTGGACGGGGCTGCATCATGTCGAATTGGGAAAAAGTGGTTCCTCCGATGTGAGTGGATGACAGCAATTTGCATCAAAGTGACGAAAATGAGCGAGAAGACAAACAAGAGCAAGAGCACTGAAGGTAGAACCCGAAGGATGCGCTTGAAAGTGCAACGCACCAACGGCCGAACCAAAGGAACCCGAATACGAATCATGGCCATGCAGAAGATATCGTTGATTCACTCTGGAAAAATGAATCTGTGTCGATCTGTTCCATAATTCATTTATTTTCCATGGTAGTTTTAATTATGACTTAGCGACACCAAAATATAAGTAAAATCTTCATCAAAGATCAGATATTTTTTCTATATTAAGAATTGTAAATCATATATAACTCTATCCCATAAAAGTTAATTTTATATTCCTAGAATGGTGCATTCTTCACGGAAGAATAACAACCGCTATCATATATCAGTCTGTGAAGTAGGAAGAAAAATATTACTATCAGTACTTTTCGTTGGATAAAAGAATTGATTCACTTTTCCTAATGTATTTGACATCTTTATTACCAAGAGAATTTCATTAGAAATTTGATTTAGAAGCTAACTTGTGTCTGATTTAAAAGTCAGCCATTAGTCAAGGAGATAAAATTGGAATATAAATTAAATTCCTTACTTTCTAAGAGACTATCGAAAAAGAGTCTAGCATTTTATTCAGAGAGTTGTTAAAGTATCATGTATTAACTGCAAATTATTTAAAGGCAGTAAATGATTAGCTGTAAAAGCAAATTTAAGAATAAACAAAGAAATAAAATCTTTTTGGAATATATTTATTCTGCTTTTTTTCTCTTGACAATTCTTGATGAAACTTTGAGAAGCTAAATTTGTCTGTTCTTTTGCTTATTCTTCTTATTTGACGCCAGAAGTATTAAACGCTCTGAAGAATTGTTCTGATTTCTAACAAATCTAAATTTAGTAGCAAATAAGAAAAGGCTTATTCCTTAAAATAAATCTTTCTGAAATCTCGAATACACGACTTGATGCCAAAAAGTATTAGAGATATTTTCAGAATATCGAAAATCGTCTGCTATTTTTATTCTATTTATTTTTATATTCTTCAGAACATCTGCTCTTCACATCAACCATTTTCATTTAATTCTATCATTTTTGTAGAATTGCGAAAGTAAAATGCAGTTTTTAATAAAAAAGAGTTTCCATTAAAGTTATTCTGGTATGATTTTCAATACATTATTGAATTGTATCTTAACGGTAATGAATACAAAGCGAAAACAGTTTCACTTCTGTCTTTAATAGAAAAAATTTCCTATGTTTTCTTACCAATAATTTCCAATTTGAATTCTCACATTAATAGTTTCTCTTTTAATTCCTGTTTTTCTCTTTAATTGTCATTTTAAAATGACAAAATCAAATTACAAAAGATATTGTTTAGTATATTTCAAAATAAAGAGTATTCCTTACGCACAGATGTATGTTATCCCTTTCCAAAACGATATTTATATATTATTAAATAAGGCTATTTTAAAACTACAGATGTTCGAATAAGATTACAAAAAAATATGTTTTGAAACATAATTATTTTTATCCAAGAGTTGACGCAATGATGCTCGAAAATTCTAAGTTGAATTCACAGATGTTTTAGTAAGTTTTATGGGATTTTCTCTCGACTTTCACCGCAACAGATGATGGAAAAATTTTCTATATAAAATTAAGTTCAGCAAATAAGTAGCAAGATGCGATTTCTTACGTAGAGCAAAGCAGGATTAATTTGAAACATGAACTATAGGTAAGATGGTTCTTGAATCTTACCTGTAATAAAGAATTTCCACGTGCACAGCATGCGTGTGGAATTTGAAATATGTAAAGAAATTACCAAGTTCAATTACTAGAGGGAAATATTCGATGCACTCGCAACCTTCTTGAAACAACACTAAATAAATAACACGTTCCAAAAGCACTTTCCAAGGCAACAGTGGGTTTGATATGCGTATCTATTTCTCAAGAATCGGCACGTGAGAATTCTTCATTTTGCTCGCAATTTTGAGAAGGTCAATCCTTCCGATCCTGAAGCCTCAGGATCCAGGAGCAGCGCAGATCCGTGTGGCCGCTTTGTGGCTTCTTGTGCAGAAGCTCGCTGCTCCAACAATGGAACAGCTCTCCATCAAGCTTCTGACAATACCGCAACCGAGAGCGCTACGCTGGGGAGGGGACGGGGCGACGCAATGCGCAGGCGCACACACTCCTAAGCTCGATGGCTCTGTAGACGGATCTCCAGTCAGTCATAAATTTTTACGTTTTTCATTTTTGCAAACGATAATTTTTCAGTTATCAGAAGAGGTTCGTGCGAATGAATTGATCCTAACTTCGTTGAATATTCACGGCGCTTATGCCAATTAACGAAATTTTTGCAAAAAAAAAAAGTCTTAGTATGTTTATTAAAATGTTTGTTTTTTAAAGTTTGTTTCGATTTAACCTCGCAATTAATGAAATAAAGTTATAAGTGCTTTTATTAATGGCAACAGAAAACTAAAAATTTTACTCGAATAAATAAGCCAGAATTAATAATTAATCCGACCATTCGATAAATTAAAAAAATGAATATTTATTTTTTTATTTCAGTCAGGGTTTACATACTTGCAAACGATTTTTGAACGTTTAATGGCTTTTAAAATAAAAAGAGAGCATATATAAATTTAAACTTCTTTTTTTATTATAAAGTAAACAAAAAAAATTATTAAGTATTTAATTTGGATTTATACCAAGTTTGTCAAGTAAGTCAGATTTTCTGTTAGATAATCTTTTGCCTCTATAAATATTTAATTATAATGCTATTTTTATTCTTATTTCAAACTTTTTGTACTTGGAAATTTATAAAGGGTGAATTAGCAGCAAATTAACAAAGATAATTTTCAAATTAAATTAAAAATAGTAATTTAGTGCTTCCAACAGATTGTAATGGAAACATACTTGATGGACATTAAGTTATTACAATGAAAAATATCTAAACTTATCCTTGTTTTATAATCATGTCTTTATTCAAACATGTTTTAGTTTTCAAACATTTTAGAATAAGAAAAGTCGGACAGTTTAAAAAAATTTAAATTATCATAATGACATTTTATCGCAGTTTTTTACAGCCTATTTTTAAAAAAAAATCTTCTAATTTTTTTATGGCATGTTAGAAGCAATTGTGAATATTTTCGTCGTCTATTCATATCTCGTGAATAGATGAAAATTATTAGAATGAAAATAAAATTAGAAAAATATTAGAATAAAAATAAAATTAAAAAAATATTAGAAGAAAAAAAAACTGAAAATGGAAAGAAAAAGAATAAAGTGATATGAAAAAATAATTAATTCAATACATAATTTGGTCAACAAAGGTAAATTTTATATATATTTTTTATTAAATAATTATAAAAAAATTATTAAATTTTAAAGTTTCATCTAATCATACATTCATTTATTAGATATCATTGATGTTATAGTCGTAAATATTTATATTTCTGTATTAATAAGGAAGACTTGAGAACCAGATTGCCAGTAGCAATCTTAAAAATCATTTTGTTGTTTTTTATTTTATACGAGCTGTCTTTGGCGATCAGCTAGCTTGTTGCGTTTACTTCTGCTTAAATTTTCAGTTAAATATTTTATAAAACTTAGTCTCTTGATAGCTTCTTCAGTAAGAAATTTTCGAGCTTCAACTTTTTATAGTCTTATAACTAAAACTATTATTTAAGTTTTAAGCCTTTTTGTTAAAAAGCTGACAGAAAATTAAAGAGATACTATGTATCTCTTTAATTTTCTGTGAGCTACCCAAAAATTTGACTTTTAATTAAAGCGGAAGTAATTAAACTTCTGTTACTACAAAACCTTTTTTTTCATCAAGCATTTTTAAAAAAAATATGAGTATAGAAAATAGAGCTGTTGGCATTGAAATCTTATACGTACAACAGAATAATTGCTATAATATATGTAAAATCTCAATATAAGCAAATAATTCAACAAAACTTTTCTGATTCAACATAAAATTTATTTTTAGAAATACTTTGAAAAGATTTTAAATAAATATAATTTCGTTTAGGTCGATAATTATATCTATACGTAGTATAATATGGAATCTCCTGAAAGCATCTGTATGTTTGAAAGAGAAAAACTCGAAAAATATTTAACAGATATTGGAGATATATATACCATTTTGTAGAGCATTTATCGGTAAAGGATTTAATATATTGAAGTCATATCAAAATAAAATAGGGGTGATATGTTTACTATTTTAATTATTTTCCTACTATGATTCGCGCTTGCATAAAATGGCAGAATCTGTGTTTGGACTTTTCTGCGCATATGTGAAAACCTTTAACTGCACATGCAAGAGCTGTGGTATGCATATGCAATGCATTTATTTGTTTTCGTCTGAGTTTAAACAGCGATTTAAAACTCATTATGTCCCTCTCCCCCCCTAAATAAAGGAAATTCAACCTTGGCCAGGCACATTAAATGCCAGAACGCTTCGTTTGTTGCGAGTTAATGAAAATGTAGAGAAAAGAAACGAAGAAAGAATCTTCATATTTAGGGAAGGGGAGTCTTCTGCAGAGCAAAGTAACTGTCTCTCATCAAATCGCGTTGTAAATGAATTACAGAGACAGAATGAATCTCATATGGAGTGAAATGATCGCTTACTTTCTGGCAGAGAAAGATATTTAAATATGAGGCAGATGAAAAGAAGTGAAAGAATAAATGTTCCTGATATTTGATCCGAAAAAAGTTATTATATTTCTGAATATTTGCAGTAAAAATTTGTTTTGTAGGTGTTTTGAATAAAGAAGTGAATAAGAAATGAAAGAATAAATGTTCTCGATATTTGATCCGAAAAAAACTACTATATTTCTAAATGTGTGCAGTAAAAATTTGTTTTGTAGGTATTTTGAATAAAGAAG
>JAPMOQ010020709.1:1763-12713 GCA_026543055.1 Argiope trifasciata | reverse complement strand
AAAAAACTACTATATTTCTGAATGTGTGCAGTAAAAATTTGTTTTGTGAGTATTTTGAATAAAGAAGTGAATAAGAAGTGAAAGAATAAATTTTCCTGGTATTTGATCCAAAAAAAAACTACTATATTTCTGAATGTGTGCAGTAAAAATTTGTTTTGTAGGTATTTTGAGTAAAGAAGTGAATAAGAAGTGAAAGAATAAATGTTCCTGGTATTTGATCCGAAAAAAAACTACTATATTTCTGAATGTGTGCAGTAAAAATTTGTTTTGTAAGTATTTTGAATAAAGAAGTGAATAAGAAGTGAAAGAATAAATGTTCCTGGTATTTGATCCGAAAAAAAAACTACTATATTTCTGAATGTGTGCAGTAAAAATTTGTTTGTAGGTATTTTGAATAAAGAAGTGAAAGAATAAATGTTCCTGGTATTTGATCCGAAAAAAAAAACTATTATATTTCTGAATGTGTGCAGTAAAAATTTGTTTTGTAGATATTTTTAGAAGTTTCTAAATATATTTTCATGTTTGTTTGAAGTTGCGTGACTTGTCCTTTTCGTATCGGTTGGAGGCTAGACTTTAGTTTAAAAATTCATCTTGGATGTTATGCAACAGGCAACGCTGTGAAGGTACTATTAGTATTTTAAAATATTATGAAGTATAAACTTTATGCAGTCTGTTGGTCCTGATTATTTTGGGAAATAATTTAGGAATTTCAGCTGTTAAATAATAATAATAATAAATCATTTCTATCTTCTGTGATCAAATTTTCCAAATTATAGTTTTAAATATTTTATAACAATCGACATTTTTATAATAATCATAAATCACTCAAACGAGGAAAAACTGTGCGCTGAATGCCGAATATTCTTTGACACTGTCGAAGGAACGGTCTAAAATTGCTCCTTGTATTTGGTAATTAATGTTCATAATTTCATAATTCATTGAGTTATAATTGTTATAGAATGGGTCTTTCTTTTCAATTAAAATAATTCAAGTTTGGCTATTAAATGATTCTCTGGGAGTATGGTTTTTATTTAGTTGTTAATCAAATCATATATATAATTTGAAGTTCTATCAATTTATCAATTAAAACCATGCTATTTTAATTGTCTTTAACAAATTATCTACTTATTTTGTACACGAATATTTTTGATAGAAACCAGTCCCATGACATAATGGCGCTATTTAAAATGTAAATATCCAATTCGTCAATTTTTTAAGCTTTCGTGACTTTGCAACTTCATCTTTTTAAAAGATTTCCGTAAACTACACAGGCATTAAATCGAAATCTTGTTTTTAGCTTTCAATAATTTAAAAAAAAGAATAAATAACTAAAAAAACGATCATATAACTGATGAAGAAATGAAAATGGTTTGGACTTCAGGTCAACAATTTAATGCTTTTTTTATAAATGAAATAAAAAATGTCTTTAAAAGATTGTCAGGATTCAGTCAAAATTGGCAGATTATTAATTTGGCATCATAAAAATGTTTTCTTTTCTTTTTTTCTAAAAAAATATAAGGATATGAAATTTAGTATCTTTTTTTATATGGGGGAGGGACATTGTGCTTTTGATTGCCAAAAATTACATCGGGAGTACGAGGTTAGCTGCAAGACTGTAAACATGTGAAACCTGCCGACCTCGAAATTAACTTGTATTAAGCCTGTCAATATACACTGGTTGAAACAATTAAAAAGACAAATAGTTTTTATTTTTGCAATTAAAAAAAACCAAATGAAGTCAAACCTGATCAAAATGTAATTTGATATAAGGCATATAATATGGGAAAACAAAATGGGCCCAACTTGGACCTTAAATATTAAACTGGACACTTGTCCAGCACAGTTATTGATCGACACCCTTTCAGACAGATAAAAACATTTCGAATATTGTTTATGATCGCCTCTAACAGCTACAAAACACTCACATCGGCGTTTCATGCGGTTTACGTTGGTCCTTATCAATCCCTGTGGCAAACGCACCCGCTTTTGTACCAAGGCACCCTTGAGTTCATTAATATTCGTTGGAGCTGCAATTGATCGATCAAGGATAAGTGTTCCTTAAGGTCAAGGGATATCGCAGGTCATTCCAATCGTTGAATATCCTCCGATTCAAGATATTCATCCACCAACTGAGGTCTATGTGGGCAAGCATTATCGCCCATAAAGAGGAAATTTGGTCAGTATACTCCAAGGAAAAGTCTTAGAAAGGGTGCAAGGATCTCTTTCCTGTATTGCTTACCTGTCAGAATACCTCTATCGAACACATGAATGTCAGTACACCTGCCTACCATGATGCCTGCCCAGCCCATCAGAAAAGCTCTACCATTGTGGTCCTTTTCGACAACACTAGAGGGCCGATATCGACTCCCGGATTCTCTCCAAATCAGAATATGCCACCAGTCGCTGCGCAGACTGAATCCCGACTCATCATTGAACGGGACCCATCACTAATCATCCTTTATCCAAGATAGGTGTTCACAGCAAAATGCTAGACGGGATTTTGTGTGGTTCACAGTCAAGGATACAGACTACAGGGCATCTGGCATACAGGCCACCTGCATTAAGTTTCTCAGTGACTGTTATCCGTAAAATGGATGCCCCTGTGGTATTATACAGGTTACGAGACAATTGTGTCGCTGTGGCGGTTCTATTCCTTTTGCCTAGAAGTCTCAAATAAAGGTCTTCAGCTGGCGTGGTTACCCTTTGTGACCTTGACCGATTCGACGAACCCCTGTCTCTGTGAACTGTTCCCACAGACAAGGACACCACATTTCTCGTAACCCCGAGGTCCCTACGACACATAGCCTGTGAATGACTCACTTCGAGTCTACCAACTGTCTGCCACATTGTGGCATCATCTAGACGATGGCGATTAGTCATAAAAACGATGGATTAGCAAAGCAATTTAAAAAGCAAGGATTCGGCTATGTTAGGATGTTTTAAAACGTCCTTACGCTACAAGCTTAGGCGAGTAAGTGAGTTTTCTCTACACAAAGGCGATCACAGCGCCACTGCCTTACTACGCCACAGGTCTTTGCATGGCAGGGTTTGTTCACAAAGAAATTAGCTTTCACCTCATACTTTATTTGAGAATAGAAGTTACTTATATTATTTTTTTTCAAAAAGACAGTTTTTTCCTTTAATTGTTTTCACCATTGTAAATATTGATTAAATGTGTGTAATTGTAAGTGTAGTGTTTAGAATAAGTGTTTGGGCATTAAATTCTTTTTAAATTGTTAGACCCGGTTTTTATTGCATTACTCTTACGAAGTTAATTTACACTTAAAACTTTGAGAAAGTTATTTTGAACTTTTATTCATTCATCCCATTCCTCCATCAAATGAATACACAAACACAATACACAAAATCAAATGCCACAAAAGTTATTTTGAGCCTCTAATCAACTATTCCCAAATTGGCAAGATTCTATGGAAAGGCTTAATTGAGTTATTCACAACTCTGCTTCTACAATTTATTTCTACACGAAATAGCATGTCAATATACGAAAGCAGTGTTATCTTAAACTATATGACGAAATAAGTGTAGTAAGTTTTATTTTACAAAATCTAATTTCATATTTAGGACACTTCGTGTTGGATTATTGAAGGACTGATAAGTTATAACAATGAACTGCATAGAAAGTATTTTTGATTGCCTATTAAAAATTAAAAGAAAGTTCTTCACACATTGACGTCACAACATTAGCAATTCCAGTTTTACTGCCTTTTATGTCATTGAAGACTTTAAAGGTTAAATAAATACTAAATAAACTTATTATTCCGCCCCCAACATGCTCTAATCTTTTCTTCAAAATCCAAGTTCGTTAAAAATATTCTTCTTATAAACTATCTTTAGCGCAATACTTAACAGAAAAACGTTAGAATCTACAGGAAGAGGATTAGAGAAAGATAAAATAGCTTTCAGCTTAAGATACGGACTAACTTGACAACCACAAAAACGTTGAAGCTAAAAATCTGACCTTTAAGACAAAGTCAGTTAGTTAATCGCGGTTTCTTAATAATGTTCTAATTTTAGAACGATAAGTAAGATATGTACGACTAAAAGTTGTCTTAAAAATGTTTTCTTCATTGTATTGGGAAATAAAAAACTATGCTTTCATATCAAAAATTGGACAATAATTTTTTTATATAAGTGTTATTGATAGAAATACTCTAAATTAGAATTTTAATAACACATATGAGTTATCATTCATTTTCAATGAATGTTGGGAGATATTCTCAATGGTGATTTTCATTAAGGGTCAAATTCTTTATTGTATTATTTTCAACAAGTAGCTTTCATAATTTTAATTTAAAAAACATTTAACAAGTCTTAGAAACTTAATAGTAATAAGTAATTAACTAGTAATAATATTGTCACGAATCTATAATGCTGCATCTCAGGTCAATTAGTTAAATAAGAAAGAAGATATTTTATGAGTAGCAGTATTGGATTTTGATCGAATCTGGATCAATGACTCCGATCTTGGTGACAAATTTGGTGACTTTGATGGCCAAATATTGGAGTCTTCAGGAATTTTGGCAATACCATCAATAGAAGACGAATTTTGTTGAGTTCTTCTTCTGTTTCCTGCTCCCAGCGCCATAAAAGACCGGTAGACCAAATATGAGTCAATCGTACAGTTATTCAAAGTTGAAACAGCAAAGAATTTGTTGGATCAGTCAACAAAGCGTAAAGGTGGGTTCACACGAGGCTTTTTATTGTCCGCAAACATTGTCTATCTGCTGTTGTCCCGGCATTGTCCCCGTGTGAACACTTGAGACAACGCGGACAACGTTTGTCCCAACGGGACAATCATTTGCCATTGTCCCGTTGTGGTCACGTGATTTTCCAAAAGTAGGCGTGATCTTCTATTGCGGACAATAATAAGCCTCGTCTGAACCCACCTTAAGTGTTGAGTTGAGCCCAAGTGCTTAAAGGATTGAGAATTCAACCGAGCCCCGAGTTTTGGAGGCAAGTACTGAAGTAACATTGTGCCGTGTAGCCAATTTTATGTCAGTGAGTCGGCGGATGGGTACAACTAAGCGAGGAGGTGGTAGAAAATAGCAGGCTATTGGTGAGATCTCAGTGAATAGATATGTGGATTCTCTCTTCCTGCTGAGTTCTGTCTTGTAGCTCACTACCGATTACTACATATGGGCTGCTGCTTCAGTGTATCCAATAATCTAAGTTGAGAATTGCTTTTCTACGTTTTAGCTGTGTATTTACTGTGCATTTGTGTCTCCGTATTAGTAAATGTTATTAATTGTTGAATTCTGCAGACTGTCTCATCATACAAATGGGGAAGAAGACAGTCATTTACTATCCCCAAAAGAATGCTAGTTTGACCGATCGTTCAATGTAAGGCTGGACAATACTTATTCAGCAGTCGACCACAACAAATCCTGTTGATACTGCTGCGTTCAGTGGTGGCGGGATGGTCGGCTGTAGGCAAGAAAAAGTCTCATCATATACCCTCTACGGTACATCAGTATTCTGCAGGACGTATTGGCAATTACGTGGAATTATTGGAATATTTGAATCAATATAAGTTTTATTGATCTTTGAGATTAAAAGATTTATTAATTTGAGAAAGTCATTGTAATTAAACACATATTTATCGCCACTTCCGGAGCAAGTAGTAATTCAGCGAAGGATGCCATGAAGTAGCATTCTTTGCCGAATTAGTAATTACTTCATCTTAGAATCAAATTGTAACAAGATGGACTCAAATTTATTTGGAACAGTTCTAAAAGCAGTGGGCGAAAACACTCGGTCACAAAATGTTGCTGAATGGCTACATTTGATATGATTTAGATTGAAATCTTGTTACGATTGGATTCAGAAATAACTGGGAAGAAGGAACGAATTAAAAGCATTTGAAAAATTATACTTGCTTCATATGCTCTTAAATCAATAGATTTTGTCAACTTCAAGTATCAGCAAAATTGATGCTGATTCAGAATTTTATCAAATCCACATAACTGGAAACAAGTAGTAAAGAACATAGATAATTCCATAAAAGGACAATAGACCTGTGTTGTATCACTTGGAATATGTTATTATCAATATTAAATTTCACATTTTATTAGTTAAATGAAAACATTTTTTGCTTTTCTTTGGTTTTTATGTGTTTAAACTCAATTTTTTCAATCTTCAAATGCTATGAAATCTTTGTATAAAATTTTCTGAAAATTTTACATTTTTTTTTTTTTTTTTTTTTTCAAATCTAGAGGAGGATACTCATAAGAAATAAAAATTAATATTACAATTAAACGATTAACTGAAAATGAGATTTCGGAAAGAATAAAATTATGCTACAATCTTAAAAGCAATATCTAATTGTTTAGAATATAAGTAGGGAATAAAAACGAATCCTATTGTAAAATTAAAATTCTATTGCACGTATGAAAAACCATGGATGCACGGGGTTTTGAAAAAACGTCTTTCACATGCAATGCGGAACCTCTACCACTGAGTTAAAATCCCGTCTTGCTTAACAAAACTTTTAGAAGAACAGAGAATAACAACGCTTCCTATCTAAATATTAAAATTCAATTGCACGAATAAAAATTAATGAAGGAGCGGGGATTTCAACCCTGCACCTTTCACATGCGAAGCGAACGCTCTACCACTCAGCTACAGCATCATAACGCTTAAAGAGGTTGTCAGAAGAACAGGAAATAACAAAGAATTCTATCTTAATATTAAAATTCAATTGTAAGAATAAAAATTATTGCAGGAGTGAGGATTTGAGAGCCGGGCCTTTCACCTGAGAAGCAAACTCTCTACAACTGAGCTACACCCCTGCATGCATAAAAAATGTTTCAGAAGAACAAGATATAAGGACAAATCCCTCCGGAAATTTAAAATTCAAGTGTACGAACCAAAATTAATGTGTAAGCGGGGATTTGAACCGCGGATTTTTCACATGTGAAGCGAACGCTCTACCACTGAGCTACACCTAATTCAAGCGTCAGACAGCTTTCAGAAGAACAGGGAATAAGAACCAATGCTACCTGAAAAGTAAAATTTAATTGTACGAAACAAAAGTAATGGAAGAGTGGGGATTTGCACCCTGGGTCTTTCACACGCGATACGAATGCTCTACCACTGAGCTACACCCACTTCATGAGTAAGACAGCTTTCAAAAGAAGAAGGAATAAGGACCAATCCTTAATTAAAATTAAAATTCAATTGTCCGAAGTACACATAATGGAGGAGCGGGGATTTCAACCTCGGGCATTTCACATGTGAAGCGAACGCTCTAGAACTGAGCTACAACCCTTTCATGCTTAAGACAGCTTTCAGAAAAACAGGGAATAAGGAATAATCTTTCCAGAAAATTAAAATTCTATTGTACGAACCAAAATCAATGGAGGAATGTGGATTTGAATTATGGGCCTTTCACATGAAAATTGAACGCTCTACCAGTGAGCTACACCCCCTTCATGCCTAAGAGAGCTTTCAGAAGAACAGGGAATAAGGACCAATCTTTATGGAAAATTAAAATTCAATTGTACGAACCGAAATTAATGTTTAAGCGGGGATTTAAACCTGGGCCTTTCACATGCGAAGCAAGCACTCTACCACTGAGCTACACTCCCATTATGCTTAAGACAGCTTTCAGAAGAACAGGAAATAAGTCCAATGATTCCTGAAATTAAAATTCAATCGTTCGGACCAAAATTAATGTTGGAGCGGGGATTTGAACAACGGGCCTTTCAAATGCAAAGCGATAGCTCTACCATTAAACTACACCCCCTTCATGCGTACGATAGGTTTCAGGAGAACAGGAAATAAGGACCGACACTTTCGAAAAATTAAAATTCCAACGTACGAACCAAAATTTTTGGAGGTGTGGGGAAATTAACCCTGGGCCTTTCACATGTGAGGCGAACGCTCTACCACTCATCTACACCTAATTAATGCGTAAGACAGCTTTCAGAACAGGGAAAAAGGACCAATCCTTCCTTAAAAATTAAATTCAATTGTACGAATCAAAATTATTGTAGGAGCGGGGATTTGAAAACCGGGCCTTTCCCAAGCGAAGCGAACGCTCTACCACTGAACTACAACTCATTCATGCATACGACAGGTTTCAGGAGAACAGGGAATTAGGACCAATCCTTCCGGAAAAATAAAATTCAATCGTACGAACTAAAATTAATGTTTGAGCGGGGATTTGAAACCCGGATCTTTCACATGCGGGGCGAATGCTCTACCGATGATCTACACGCCATTCAAGCGTAAAACAACTTTCAGAATAACAGAGAATAAGGGCCATTCCTTATGGGAAATTAAAATTCAATTATATGTACCGAAATTAATGTTTCAGCGGGGATTTCACCCCGGGCCTTTCATATACGAAGCGAACAATCTGTCGCTGAGCTACACTCTCTTCATGCGTAAGACAGCTTTCAGAAGAACTGGGAATAAGGACCAATGCTTCCAGAAAATTAAAATTCCATCGTAGGAACCAAAATAAATGTTGGAGAGGGGATTTGAACAACGATCCTTTCACATGCAAAACGAACGCTATACCACTGAGTTACACCCCTTTCTTGCGCAAGATAGTTTCAGAAGAACAGGGAATAAGGAGCAATCCTTCCGGAAAATTTAAATTCTATTGTACGAAAACAAACTAATGGAGGAGCGGGGATTTGAACCCCGGGCCTTTCACATGCGAAGCGATCGCTCTATTACTGAGCTACACCCCCTTCCTGAGTAAGACAGCTTTCAGAAGAACAGAAAATATTGACCAATCCTTTAGGAAAATTAAAATTCTATTGTACGAAAAAAAATTAATGAAGTAGCGGGGATTTGAACCCCTGGCTATTCACATGCAAAGCGAACACTCTACCGCTTAACTACTCCCCTATCGCGCGCTAGTGAGTTTCAGAAGAACTGGGAAGAAGGAACAATCCTTCCGGAAAATTAAAATTCAATTGTACGAACCAATACTAATAGAGGAGCAGTGATTTGAATCCCGGGCCTTTCACATGCAAAGCGAGCTCTCTACCACTGAGCTACACCCCTTCATTTGTAAGACAGCTTTTAAAAGAACAGGGAATAAGGGCCAATACTTCCGGAAAATTAAAATTCTATTGTACGAAAGAAAATTAATGAAGTAGCGTGGATTTGAACCCCTGGCCTTTCACATGCGAAGCGAACGTTCTTCCACTGAGCTACACCCCTTTCATGAGTAACATAGCTTTCAAAAGTACAGGGAATAAAGACCAATCCTTCCATAAAATTAAAATTCAATTGTACGACCCAAAATTAATGGAGGAACAGGAATTTGAACCCAGAGCTTTTCCCACGCGATGCGAACGTTCTACCACTGAGCTAAACCAATTCATGAGTAAGACAGCTTTCAGAAAAACAGTGAATAAGGACCAATCCTTCCAAAAAATTAAAATTCTTTTTTACGAACCAAATTTAATGGAGGAGCGGGGATTTGAACCCCTGGCTTTTCATATACGGAGCGAACGCTCTACCACCGAGCTACATCCCCATAATTCTTAGATAGCTTTCAAAAGAACAGGGAATAAGGACCAATCCTTCAGGAAAATTAAAATTCAATTTTACGAACCAACACTAATGGAGGAGCGGGGATTTGAATCCCGGGCCTTTCACATGCGAAGCGAGGTCTCTACCACTGATCTACACCAACTTCATTTGTAAGACAGCTTTCAGAAGAACAGTGAATAAGGACTAATCCTTCCGGAAAATGAAAATTCAATTGTACGAACCAAATTTAATGGAGGAGCTGGGATTTGCCCGTGGGCCTTTCAAAAGCGATGCGAACGCTCTAACACAGAGCTACACCCCCTTCATTAGTAAAACAGCTTTCAAAAGAACAGGGAATAAGGACCAATAATTCAGGAAAATTAAAATTCTATTGTATGAAAACAAACTAACGGAGGAGCGTGGATTTGAACCCCGGGCCTTTCACATGCGAATCGAACGCTCTGCCACTGATTTACACCCTCTTTAGGCGCAAGACAGCTTTCAGAATAACAGGGAATAAGGGCTAATCCTTCTGGAAAATTAAAATTCTTTTGTACGAAAACAAATTAAGGAGGAAGCAGTATTTGAACCCCTAGCCTAGAACGCTCTACCGCTGAGCTACAGCCCTTTCATGCGGAAGAGAGTTTCAGAAGAACAGGGAATAAGGACCAATCCTTCAGGAAAATTAAAATTCAATTTTACGAACCAACACTAATGGAGGAGCGAGGATTTGAATCCCGGGCCTTCCACATGCGAAGCGAGGTCTCTACCACTGATCTACACCAACTTCATTTGTAAGACAGCTTTCAGAAGAACAGGGAATAAGGACCAATCCTTCCGGAAAATTAAAATTCAATTGTACTAACAAAATGTAATGCAGGAGCGGTGATTTTAAACTGGGTACTTTCACATGCCCAGCGAACTCTCTACCGCTGAGCTACACCCCTTTCATGTGCAAGAGAGTTTCAGAAGAACAGGGAATAAGGACCAATCTTTCCGGAAGATGGAAATTCAATTGTACGAAACTTAATTACTTTAGGAGCAGGGATTTGAACCCCGGGCCTTACACATGTGAAGCGAACGTACTATCACTGAGCTACACCCCCTTCATGAGTAAGACAGCTTTTAAAAGAACAGCAAATAAGGACCAATCCTTCAGGAAAATTAAAATTCTATTGTACGAAAACAAACTAACGGAGGAGCGGGGATTTGAACCGCGGGCCCTTCAAATGCGAAGCAAACGCTCTATCACTGAGCTACATCCCCTTCATGAGTAAGACAGCTTTCAGAAGAACAGCAAATGAGGACCAATTCTTCTGGAAAATTAAAATTCTATTGTACGAAAACAAACTAATGGATGAGCGGGGATTTGAACACCGGACCCTTCACATGCGAAGCGAACGCTCTATCACTGAGCTACACCCCCTTCAGGAGTAA
>JAPMOQ010020704.1:0-10759 GCA_026543055.1 Argiope trifasciata | reverse complement strand
AGTCTTGCTTTTTATTGATTATTATAAAATGATCAATAAAAAGTAAGTAACAGATCATTACTGTAACCTCGAAATTGGATTTTTACTTATGATTTTTCATTATGGTATAAAAACCAAACCAAAATTGTAACGCTTCAAATATGACATTTCTGTTCCATTTAACTTACAGAAGGATTTCTAATTTCTTTACTTTTTTTAAAGAAAGGAAGAATAAAATATGCACTATCTACCACACACAGTGTTCAGTAATCATATAGAATGAAAATAACTGTCTGGCATATCAAATATGTTTTTAGCACCAAGTGATGTATATAAAATTCCAAAATTCTAAAATGGGAATCATGGCAACTAATGAGTTAATAAACAAGTGTTGAAAGTTCTTCTGTAGATTTCCAATTGTTCTTCTAGAAATTAGCTGGAAATAGGTCTGGAAGTGATTTTTAATATTTATTATTTTTGACATAATGATTATAAGCTGGATGCTGTTTATTAATTAATTCATTCATGCATCATAAAAATTATTCATAATAGTCTGTAGGGTAGACATTTGGAATTACAACTATTAAATTTAGCATGTAGTTACTTATGGAATATTTAATGATCATTAAAGTTGCAAATTTAAAATTTTTAATAATGTTTTGAATTAAAAATTATTTTATATTTTTTTTATTTATAGCATTATACCATCCTCAATAGCTTTAGAATATTTATTATATTGCATTTAAATAATTTTGCATCACTTAAAAATTTAAGCAAATATCATTTATCTATGATATTTTTCTGTGTAACAATTTTTTTAAGTATTTTACACACACTTTCTTTATTGTTTTATTTACTACAATTATAAATAAGCATATTAAATGCATATACAAGCATGTTATCACATTTTTATTTTGCATATTGTGATTGCTATAACCATCAATAAATCTTTTTAGCTAATTTTAAATGTAGGCAAAGTATTATTATTATTATGGTTTCAAATTAGAGATGCAAATTAATTTTAAAATATCTGATCAAATCATGTGACACAGCTCATCAGAATGTTTTCATTAATCTGCATTCTCTTACTACCTTCAGTGGTATAGCTTTAATGAAATCTTGGGAGGCAGTGACACTTTTTTCCCTCTTACTTTGCAACAAGTTAAATTTATTTACATCTTCTGGTTTACTTGAAGCTCCTCCCTCCCTTTTACTGAGACAGTTTATGGTCCTCAATAAGTTTCAACCATTAGCCAGCATATGTAATCCATTAACCAGATTTTCAACTCAGACTGCAGCCGCTTGATTTATTTTGTAGGTTATGCAAAGCATTTAGAACTATTTTTATTTTTTAATATTTTATTATGCAAAAAAATTATATTATAAATGTTTTTAATGATATTTTATCAATTTTTCAAATTTTCTTTTTAAAAAAAAACAAAAAAAGAAAGTGATATTTAATTTTACTTTACATTTATCTTAATTCTTGTGTTTTTAAAATTATAAAAACAAAATTTGCTGAAATACATATCAGAAATTAAGTTGAACATTTACATGCTAATAAAAAAAAATCATGCTTAAAATGTTGAATATTATTACCCTAAACAAAGATTTTAAGCAAATGATCTTATTCAATTCAGTTTCACTTTATATATTCAAATGTATTGGCTATTAGCTTGTACTCCAATGGAATTTTCATAGAATGACTTTTATTACATACAAAACATTCTCTGTTATTAACTGTTTGATTAGTCATTCAAAATTAGATTCACTTATTCATTCTTTAACAAATACATCTATCCATTGCTCTTCCTTTTAATAAATAATTTCTAAAAAGTCTTTAAATTTTAATTTTTTAAAAGAAAAGTATTTTGATTAAATCTAAGTTTCTAAGAAATGCACAGTTCTTAAGATTTGTAGAGATATTCATTGGTTTCCTTTTTTAAATCTTTTAAACGTTTTGACATTAGATTTTACCTTTTTAAGCTAAAATTCTGTAGCGAGTTTCACCCCTTTTTTTTAAACTTGATTTTTGTCATTGATGTATATATTTACACATCTTTTTCTTTTTTAGCTTAAAAGTTGCTGCCAAATTAATGTCTTCAAAATTCCTACATAGTGAAATAAGGTACTTTTTCTTTTAAATTGTCTTAAATTTACTTTTGAAATGTTAAATGTATTTTGGTCTGAGCTTAAATTTATTTTTAATATTTATCATTTAATATGTGATTCAGTATATAAATGTGTATTTAATATTTTTATTATATTATGATATTTTTTAATTATTCTTTGAAGAAAACAAATTATAATTAATGATTTAAAGAATGAAAATACAAATAATCTGTGCAAATGTATTTCTCTGTAATCATAAACAAAATTAAGATAAGCCTAACTTTTAATATTAGCCTGTTGCTTCAATTCAGTATTTATTCTAACCTATGAGGATGCATGAGAGGTGTTTTATATCCTGTCATATATAAAATATAAAAAATGCTGATTTCCCTTTTACTGAAATAAATCAACTTCATACTAGTTGTCTTTGACCAAATTGAATCTATTTTGAAATAAAAATAAATTGTTGTGCTATTTTAATAACCTTTTACACATTACATGTTCCCTGTATATATGAATGGAGATCAGTTCCATGTCATCATAGCATTATTATGTCCAGTTTATCTATCTTTGAAATATTGCAGTATTATTACTTCACATTTTTTTATTCATTATATGAACTACAGAAATATTAAACAGTATCCTTTATCAATAACTTTGAACAGTAGAAGAAAATTACGCTATCAAGTATTTGATGAAATAATGAAAATGTTTTGTGAATTGTACTTAAAAAATATGTTTAAAAATTAATTAAATTTAGATTATTATTAAAGACAATCGAACAAACTAAATGGGTGTTATTGATTTTTTTTTTTTTTTTTTTTTTTTTTTTCAATTTTAAAAACATTGCCCAATTTTTTTTGTGCAGTAATATTTTCAGAAAATACTGTGAACATCAAAATCTAGCTTATTTTTTTAATTAAATTTCAAAAATAATCATTACACCTATCCCCCGACTTACACGGCACTCGGTTTACATGATTTCACTTTTACACGGTTTCACGGTTCACTTTTACACGTTTCTATATGTAAAATGAATTACATAAATATATCTTATATTTTTGTTATTTTATAAATAGACAGTTATTTTTATGTTTTTAAGATATATTTAGTTTTATTTTACATTGAAATAAATGACTGAATTATGCACATTTTAGTTTGTTTTCGATTTACACGGTTTTACGTATAAGAATCAAAGATTTCGATTTACACGGTTTTCTAAGGAACCTATCTTCAGTGTAAATCGAGGGATAGGTGTATTATTATTTGAAGGTACACATTTTTTTCCTTCATAATATATCTGGTGGATGAAGCTATTTGTCTTATAGAATGGCAATGCACACATCTTTATTATGATGTAAGAAGAGTAGCTTTAAATCAAATACTATTTGATCTTCTGAAAAAGTTATACGATAATTATTTCTTTTATTGTTTTGCTTAAAATTACTTTTAAATGTCAGTGTGTCAGTTATGAACATGCAATATATTTAAACTAATTTTTAGAGAGTGATCTGCAATAGAGTGTTTTGCTATTTCAGTTTGTCCAAATTTGTTATTAAAATATGACTGATGTAATGGTTAAATTAAAATGGCAAAAAATTTAGATTTCGAGTATTTTGTTGGAAATATTTGCATTGTTTAAAAACCCTGGAAGATTGAATCCAACTCTGACAAAGGATAGTCATACCAGACAGTCTAAATTACATAAAAAGTTGAAAGATAAGTTTTGAAGGATAGCTATGCCAGCATTTTCAAAATGAAGGTTTATGTTAGCATCCAGCCTTGCATAATAGTGTTGGTTAATCTGTCATAAGAGCAATACAAAAGTTGCATAATTATGTGTTTAATGTTACTGTGGTCCATATCTTGTTAAAGCTTACAAAACTATAAAGAAAAAACATAGTTGTAGAAAAGAAAATTTAATTGTGAATTTTCTTTTAAATGTTTTAGAGCTAAAAGAAAATTTGGTGGTTTTTCACGTTTGGAATTCAAAAAGAAAAATTATCTTTCAAAAAGGAGATTTAGTTCAAAAGGAAACTCCATCACCTAAGGCAGATGAATGCATCCTTTTGTATAATATTCATAATACAAGGAAAGCACAAAGAATATTAGGAGGCACTAAATAAATGCTTTCTGTACTCTCTGTAATGGGATTCGTGCAATTTGCCATAATAATATCTAAATACCGACTTCATTTAACAATAAATTGAATTAATTGCTGAATTGATGAAAAATATTTTACAAAATGATTTAAAAACTGTATGAGTTCAAATTTGCATTCATAATTTCTGTGAAATAGCAATACTATTTTTTTGTAGAGAAAAAGGAGGTGCTTATGGGGGAGGTGCAGCCATCAGTAAAGGAGGACATTTTATGTTTTATTCTTACAGGTAAAATCTCTTCAGTTGATTCTTTTTTCATTAATGATAATATTTTTGCTTTGAACAGTAAAACGATTATATAGTTCATGCTGCAAATGTTATATTAATATGAAATTTATTTCCAAAGTCTCTTTTTATTAGCATTTAAATCTATTTTAATATAGCAGTTAATTCCAATATACAAAGAAAAAACAATTGGATCCCTATACTATTAATTGATTAATCTATTATAATTATTTTAAAACTTTTATAAACTATCTATTATATATATATATTCTTCCTTTCAGCATTTTTCTTTTTAATAAAATAACTTTTGTGAAAGATGGTAAAAGCACAATAGATTGTTTTACTAATTAGCAGGTCTATTTAATTATTAAATAATTAGATATTATGAAAATTATTCAGGTTTGGGTTGCTCATTACTAAATTTTCAGTTGGAGCAAGACAACAATTCAAGCAATATGCAAATAAACCTTTTTATTTTTTTCTTTATATATATATGTAATAATAAATGACTTGTTTCTAACAATAAACTCTTATTACTTTCATAGGAATTTCTTCTGGAAACTTTTCCTTTCTTTTTTAAGTATGATGAAAGGATTGATGACATATGTTAAACATTATCAATTTTTTAGAAATTTAAATTTTCTTGTTTGTGCATTCAATTTGAAACAGCTCTTTTAGATATGACATTTTTCAGCAGATATCAATGTTTTAGAATCAAAATTTATCATTCTTGAGGTTTATTAATTTTTTTGTGTGTAATAACTCTAAAATATCTCAACACTTTTTATATGTTTTTATTTATTTTATTCAACTAATCACACTTATTTTAGCCTTTGATATTCATGTTTGTCGCATTTTATTATTTTATGAATTCAGCTTTTTTATGCCAAGCCTGGGTCATATTTGCTACTTAAATTTTTGAGCACTGATATTGGTTTGTGTTTTTGTCGCTTTCTAAAAAAATAACTTATTGGGTTAAAAGAATGGTTCATTGGTTATATTTTAAAACATAGACCCAAATATTTAAAAATTACTTTAATAAGGAAAATGTGTATTTATAAATTTAAAAAATTTCATTTTTTTTAGAGACCCAAATGTTACAAAAACTTTAAAATGTTTTACTTCTGGAGTTGAATGGCTTTTGGAAGGTTCTTATTCTGATCAAGACATCACTGAAGCCAAACTTGGAGTTTTTAGCGAAGTAAGGAAATTTTAATTTGCTCTGTTTATGTTAATATTGATTTAGGAAGTTGTTTTAAAACTATTAGTAGAAGCTGAATGTATATAATTTCTTTCTTTTAATGGAAAAATGGAACCTGTAACTGAAGAAAAATAAATTTCGTGTTTTTCAAACATCAAAATTCCTCTGTCATGTTAACAAAAAGTTAATAATATTTGTTAATGCAATGTACTCTCAAGTATCTAGTTCACGACTATCCAGCTTCCATACTATGCAACCGAGGGTGTGTGTGTTTTCCATAATTAAATGATGAAGGTAAGGCATTCCATTTGTAACATTACAAGACATTGGAAGCAAGCATCTGTTACGATCCTCCTGCATGTCTTGTGCAAAATACTAATTGGGATGGAAAAAGAGCAGCATTCTGCTTGTTGTTCATTATTTTGTCAATATATAAAGGGCTTCAGTTGTTGCCATTGTTCTTGATTATAATTGCAAAAGGAATCCAGTATTCATAAATTGTTCTTTGGGTAGACTTAATATTTTTTTTTCAAGTATGCTATTGTGAAAATTACCGAATTTATGTTAAAATATAAACTGTTTATTTCCTTTAACATACTTTTTCTCTAATAAATTCTTTAAATGTGCTGTGCAGTATATATACTACCAGTACTAAGCCTTCTAATTTATCTTCATACATTACCAGCAACTGCTTCTCTGATTCTCCAAGCTGCAACTGCCTTTACATTCTGTGTGACTTGAGATAAATAGAAGGTACAGTACTGAATTTAAAAAAATGGGAAATTACCTTATACAACAGTGTGTTTTGGTATAAAAAATGTGTCTTCTGGTATTGATGGGCAAAGAAATGAGTTCATAGAACTCCATCTTATCTGACTTTTTTGTTATGTGGCCTGCCCTTCCACCACATTAAGCCAGATACTTGGGAGAATATTGTATTTACTTGTAATACTCGTTTAAAAGATTATATGTCACTTATGCTACATAACAGCTTGATAAATGCTATTTAGGATTTCTAAGTAAAAAATTCCTGAATTTTAAATCATAATTATTACATTGAGCGATAAACAACTTGAAAGCATATTTAAAATTGAATACAATTTAAATGTTTTACTATGATTTGCATATTGAACAAATCTTTCACTCTTTTTTCAAATAATTCCCGAAGTTTTCATAAATCCAAACTGAGTAATTTATATAATCTGTACTTTAAAAAATAAGATTTTTGATGCACATAATTTTATATTATTGCTAGACAGTTTAAAGATTTATAAATTAATTGTAATTATTATAATTACAATTAATAATTGTAATTATTTATAAACTACTGTAAGATTTCATTTGAAATGCATTAAAAGTGAATTAGAATTGTATCTGATTCAATTCCTTTTGTTTTTTTGTTTGAATTTTTATTTTAGGTTGATGCTCCTGTTCCTCCTGGTTCTAAAGGTTCACGTATTTTCCTTGAAGATATTTCTGATGAAATGAAGGAACAAATGAGGAACAACATTTTCAGTTGTTCTCGAAAAGATATTATAGATGCTACACAAAAGTAAGTTGTTGTTTTTGTTAGGAGTGAAGAATACTATGAAAAGGAAGGGAAAATTTACTGTGGAATTCTGTTTGAACTAAATCAGTGAAAGGAGTTGTAAATTATGATATACGGGTAACTTCACAGTTTGAACAAAAATGATCTTGAATTTTGATTGAAATCATATCTGACACTAGCTATTTTCTTTAATGCAGCTTGCTGATTCATGATTTGGCTCAACATTCCTTTAATAATCAACTTACTTTTAATTAAATTGTTGTTGCCTTGTGTATAATTGTTCCTTTATGAACATGTGCGCAAATGATGATTAAGATTCCTTCATTCAAAATAATGTAAGTTGCAATCAAAAGTCATAAATTCAGATGTATGGAGAAGTATACCTTTATAACTTTACTAGTTTTACCACATACAATAACTCGATTGACTCTGAAACTACCAGATTAATTAACTAAATTAAACCAGAACAACTATTCACCTTTTAAAGCAATATGAAAGACCTAACTCTCTGGAAATTTCCATGTATCTCAAGAACCAAGTTTTACCGAGCCTCTAGGTTCACATTTACCATGCAAGGATTAGTCACGTTAAAATCCTTGCTACATCATTAACTTTTACATTTTATAATGTAGCGATTTATTTTTTTTATTCATACTGTCAGATAAATTATGTCAGGTCTGTTTCTTTTAGATTTAGTTTAGTTATATTAATGTCCCATTGTAAAGCAACACTAGGACTATTTTGGTACGAACCTTGTAATTTTGAGCCATGGCCAGATGATGAGGACGACGCCTGAACTAGCACCCCCGTCTCCACACCACGCCAGCACCAGAACGTTTGGCCTAATAGATTTAACGTGCAAGGGACCCCCCTCACACAATGGTTCTTCAGGGAATCAAGTCTCAAACCATAAACCCTCCGGTTCCAAAGCCGAAGCTTTACCAACAGGCCACTGCAACCCTTTGTTTCTTTTCGGAGAAGAGAATATGAAGTCTGATGATAAAGGCAAAATGTGATGCTACTATTTTTGATAACAAAGTAGACTGGTTCAAGGATTCATAATTGATTCAATCATCTACTCGCATTTTGTTATTACTAACTGCGATTCAGTATCTTCATGTGAATTTTCAGAAGCACAAAACCTGAAAATTTGCATGGTATTTTAAAGCAAAAAGAAGGAGAAGCTACACTTTATTTTTTCAATATCCAGATTCTAGTATTTTTATTTAAAGAATCTTCCATTTGTATAAGTTGCCATTCTGATTATGCTAGATTCGTGTATTAAAGGGGCATAATTTTGATTGCTTATAGATATCGGCTCCAGAATAATTAAAACTCATTGAACCAAATCTATTTTAATCACTGTATACTTAAATTCATCTAGACAAAAATATTATTTCGTGCCCACTCTGCCCAATTCCGAGATCTAACATCTTAGACTAAAAACAATGTTATCTTGATTTTAATCTTGCCAGAATTAATTAATCAAAATAACACTTAATAATTAATATGCTTTAAATTTAGTAAAGGGCATCAATATTGAATTCGTGTTTCGTTACAGAGGTTTTTTTTTTTTTTTTTTTTTTTTGTATGCATTAAAAGATTGATAAAAAAAAATAACTTCCTCTTGTATGAGATATATATATACATATATTCAATACTTCTTATATAGTTCAATGCTATTTTTAAAAATTTATATAATTTTAATGCAATTATTTTGGAATTTTCAGAATTATGTTGCATATTTAAATTATATTTTTATATAGTATTCAGAATGTAATTTTGTCTTTATCACATAACTTTCACTTCTGTGTAATTAAGATATATAATATATGTATCATTGCATGCATGCATGTATGTATTGCACATTTCCTTCTCTGTTTTTAAACTCATTTCTACTTAAAATGCTTTTTTTTTTTTTTTTTTTCTTTTTTTTTTAGATATTTGAAAAATTCAGACAGAGTCGGTACTGCTTTGATTGGTCCTGAAAACAGTTATACAAAATCAGAAGATAATAGCTGGAACATAGAAACAAATGTGTAAATACATTTGTAATATTTACAAAGATTGTTTCCCCATCTAATATAATTTATTTTAAAATCTCACCATCACAATAAAATTTTGAAAAGGATCTTCAAATAATTTTTCTTGTGGTGTGATATTTGGTACATTTTAACTAACATTTAAATTTGGTACATTATTCTATAAGTATTGTCATTTTATATAATATACAATTTAAATTCTTATGCACACACAATAGTTCAAAACATTTCTCAATTTTTCTTCTAGGCAAAAAGAAATATTATTGCAAAAAATTATATTGTGCATGATGCATACTTAAATAATCCTTCGCATATAAATTACTATATGAAATTCAAATTATCTATTAATACATTACTTTGTAGGTGCCTCTTTTTTTCACAATTAATAAAAAAAAGTGGCTGTTATTCGATAAATAAGAGAAACATTTGATTCATACTATTTTATAAATAACTCCTAATGCATTTCGGAGAAGGCAACAATCTCTTTCCACTTACTAAATGAAAAAGCATGGATTTCCTGTAACTTTCATCTTGAAGGAAACTATTTAAAAAAGCATTTAAATATTTTCATTTGGATATATAATTATTATTCTCAATTTATTGCATTTAGAATTCTTACAGTGATTTACAAATGCTATTTCGTTGAAAATGGAAGTATCTGGCTTGAGCAATCATACACCTTTGAAATATAACAGAGTTCCCTCAATTTTAGTAACTTATATTAGTGAAGAAGAAAATCGCACTACATATTCTGAAAATCAGCAATTGATGTAAATAATTAGTATCAAAATTTATCACTTTCATTGGATAAGCAGAAAAAAAAACTAATAGCAATTCTTTTATGCTTTTAGTTTAAAATCGGAGACAGATTGTTCACTAACCATGTTAATATCAATTTAGTTAAATAATTTTAAATAGCTGCATTTTATGATAATATAAGAAAATGTTAATTTTAATTATACTTTCATAATTTACAGATTTTGCCAATTGAATAACTATGCTTTTTCAAAGACAAAATTAATTGCCAAGTAAAATTTGATTAAATAAATCCAGCCATTGTTGAGAGTATTGGCTGCATTAAGGTTTTATTTTGTAATTCCTTTTGAAAGTATTGAATGAGGATAAAGAGATCATTGATGACTTATCTATGAATCATGATGTTTCCTTTAAAATAAAAATTTGTGTAATAATAATGCAGGAGAACTCTTTCACATCGAATATATAATGCAGTAGTGTGTGTTTTCCATCTTTGTTGAAAATGGTAGGGAGAAGAATATATTGACATACAAATTTAATTAACATCCTAATTAGATGACACATCCTGTTTAGGACATTTATTGTCATTTTGAGTTTTATAATAATATAAGGAGCATTTGAGATATTGGAGCGTTTCTAAATAATTTTTGCATATTTAAGTGCTAATTTGGTCTCTTAAATGCAGACTTAAGACAAAAATTCAAATAAAAAATTCAGTTATTTGATTCACATG
>JAPMOQ010020700.1:652699-700004 GCA_026543055.1 Argiope trifasciata | reverse complement strand
AATTTAAAGATTAAAAAATTAGCTTTCTAATGGTATCAGTGTTTTAATGTATAACTTAAGCCTTTATTTTTAACGAATTTTTAAAGAAATATTTTAACCATGTTTTTTGATCACGTGACCGGATAAAAGAAAAGAAAACAATGACGGAAGTTCAAATAATAATAAAAAAACTATCATCGTAAATCAAGTCTAAAGAAATGATACTTTCAGCACGGGACTGGATAAAAATAACAAATGTAAAAAGTGATACTTTCTAAAAAAATAAATGCAAGGCAAAGGATTCTATAATCGTTTGCAATATCTGAATGATTAATTCAATAAGTCTTCTTTGTTTACAGTAAACCTGATTGAATTTAGACAGGATATGCATTGAACTCCCGACCTAATGGCATATTTCTATAATCGTTTGCAATATCTGTATCATTAATTCAAAACTTTTTTTTTCGCTTTCTTTCAAAAAACATATTTAATATTTTGGCAACATCACCGAAAAATACATTTTTAATATTTTGGAAGCATAACCGATAATTAAAACTGACTGATTTATAAAATTAAAGAATATTATCAAGAAAACGGGTTCTTTTAGAACTTTCCGTCCTCCATCTTAAAGAAAATATTAATTTCAGGCCAATAAAGGCCCGGAATTACTTCAAGGCTAATGAATATGTGATATAATTGAAAATTTTAGAACGCATTACTCATGGCGAACCAGCTGGTCGCCAAAGGCGGCTAGTATAAAAATAAGGATGATAAAGTTTTAAAAAAAATGATTAGTACACAAGTAAAATTCAGAATCACAAGAAATAAAATTACTCAATCAAATATGAGGAAAAAAATTAAATTAGATTTAATTTCTTCATCAGAATTAAAATATAAAAATTGAGAGAAGAGAAAGAAACATATATTTATGTTTTGAATATTACTAAGTTATTTCTTAGATTAAAAGGGGAAACTTAACAATCACAGGCAAGCAAAAATTATGCATTTTACATACATAAGAATGATATATTAATCTTTACATTTAGTCATTGGATAATCTAAATTAATTTAAAGTATATGAGGTATAATATAAAAATAATGAATGTTTATGGAATATGACTAAATAAAAATTTAAAAATGAATAAGGAAAACCACTATGCATTATACCTACATTATTTAAGGAATGAAAAAAAAAATGTCACCACAGTTTATGTCAGAACACATTTGCCATGATTTAATTCCAAGAATCATTAAATTTTGTAGTTAATTTTTATTATAATTTATTTTATTATTATTATAATTTTGGAATTCTTTTAACGTTCTTGTATGGCAATGGCAATGCCATGATGTTGTGAACTTCCGCAATGTAAGCAAATGTTCATAAGCACCTCCACATTGTAATTTGGGATAACTATTTTTAATATGTAAAATTTACAAGACAGATTAAAATCCGACTACTTTAGACGAGCGCATAAAGTTATAAGGTCGTGATTCGTAAAATTCGTTTTGGTGTAATTGATAAATAAATATAATAATTGGACTATTTATTCAATGAAGGAATTTAATTGAATTGCTTTACTTAAGCAACTGCTGAAAAACTTTTGAGTAATTTTACATTTGTAGCAAGTTGTAGCTATTTAGATTTGAAACAGGAATAGTTTTCGAATTAACTCTATCCCCCTGATTGACAACGGTGTAACCGATTCACAGCCTTTTTACAAACAAACAAAAAAAGAAAAGAAAATGAAGGAGTGGTTTCTCCAAAACGTAAACTCTCTAATAAAGATGTTATCCCAGTAAATGCTTGGCATGGCGTACAATAGTTACAAAATATTAATCTTTGGAGTAATTTTAACCTTTGTTCTGGATCTATTTTGTGACTTAGAGATTAATCCCCAATCAAAAGTATTCACAAATCGAATTTGTATTTCAGTCGCATTCTTTCCAACCGATTAATACAAGAATTCGACGTAACACTACATTTAAAGTAGGGAAAATCACGTACGAAATTTGATATATTTAACTCACAGCATGCTTAAGTCATTGTGTATACACGTTTCTAAAAGTACAAATCGACAGACGATTGTACTTTTTGTTGGATTTCTCTTAAAATTTGGTTGACACCTGCACTAAAGATCTGAAATTTTTCACTCAAATTTTAGTCATTTAGTTTTCTCTCTCCCTCTCTCTTTTTTGTATAAAATTTGTTTCAAAATTTAAATTTTGTTTAATATTTGTTTTTGCAAAACAAAATATGTTTTTGTTTAACTGATTTTATTTAAAATTTGAAAGAAAAATAAAAATTTCTTTTAAATAACTCATACAAAATTTCACAAACCTAGCTCAAAACACTTTTGAGTTATCTTTGTCAGAGACAAACGGATATTTTCGAAACATGTGTTTTTAGAATTCAAGTGGATCTAAAATGTGAAGATTCGTCAAAATCTCGAGTTCGAATTTTTCGATGTTTACCAAATTTTCTCTTTACCTCGTACACAAGAAAGTAATTAAAGTAAACATTATCAATTACAGGTCTAGATTTCTTTTCTAGAACTGAGTACATAAGTAGGACATTGTGAAATAATTTCCTTCTCATGTACTAGGGAGAACTACCATTTAACTCTTTTGCCCGAATGTCACACGAGTATCGATTTATCGAATTTTGATAGTTGTAAGCAAAAAAAAAAAAAAAAATTCGTAAATAAATTCATTATAATTCAACATTAAAATTACCTCGAATATATATAGATAAGTCAAGTATTCAATGGATTTCCGCTTGAATCAAAATAAGAAAAAATTCCTAAAATAAGAGTTGTCATTAGATAGTAAAGAAAAT
Source organism: Argiope trifasciata (assembly GCA_026543055.1). Lineage (NCBI taxonomy): Eukaryota > Metazoa > Arthropoda > Arachnida > Araneae > Araneidae > Argiope > Argiope trifasciata. The sequence continues at coordinate 697,189 of JAPMOQ010020700.1, read as the reverse complement.
AAAACAGTTAAATGGTTAACAATTTTTTTTTTTTTTTTTGGAAAACTTGCAACTTTTTAATATTACCGATAGTAGTACATCATCGTATAACCGGACAGGGCATGATGCAGGAATCATTTACAGAGTAGAAGTTTATTAACAGAAAAATAAAAATAAATGGGAATGAAGATTTCAGTACTTAAAATGCCACGAAAATGGCCGTTTCCTCCGTTAATTGGGAAAAACACAGATGTCATTCGCGAGTCACTCACATTATTTCAGCACTCTGAACGAGAGAGGTTCTTCATCTCATGTTTGATTATTGCGTCGAATTTTATATTTCTGCAGTTTCATTCAAAATAATATTATTTCTGGCTTATGAATTCCCATTTTATTTTTGTTCGGTTATGTATTTGTCGTGCAAACATTGAACTCTTCAATTTTAATTTTAAAAATTTCTATGACAGCAGAACCGACAGAAGCGGTCTTCTCGAACTTTTCTCATGCACTCCGTTATAAAAATATAATTTATCCCTCTATTTCCCGAACATTAAAATTACAGACCTTGGGCAAGGCAATGAATATCAAGAATGCTCAGATTTTCATTTTTAATGTTAATATTTAGTAGAATGATGTAGAAAACAGAATACGCATTTTGAAAGGCATTATTTTATCCAAGCAATCAGAACTAAAATTTATCACAGAACTATAATTTTAGTTGCAAGAATTCATATCAAATTTCTCTCATCTAAAAAGTTTACATTTTTCAATCACCACCTACGCATATATGCTAACACAAACCCATAGACGATCATCCACTGTCAGATTAGTTTTAAAATCTGATATTGATTTGTACTTTAGATTTTGAAAGAAGGTGATAATATTAATCATCTAGCTCTTCACGTTTTGTCTTGTTCAAATGCACTTGAACAATCAGACAGTCAAATTTTCGATGAATGGATTTTATTCAAAATTTAATAAAAATTTGTGAATTTGGTGTACCATGTGTTCGGAGATATGCCTGATTTCATACTTCTAGCTCAAAATGGTTTTAGAGTATAGACAGACATCATTCCAAATATGTATTTCCGAGCTCATTGAAATCTAAGACAAGGCATCATTCTTATATTCTCAAACGAGGATAATTTTTCGTTATCTAATACTTGTCAAAAATTTCAAAAGTTGGGAAACATTCACTAAAAGCAAGAATTAATTTAAATTAATAAAATCCTTCTGGGATTTTTTTTTTTCAAATAATGTTATTTGAAGCAATATTTTTCCAATCTTTTTCAAATGGTATCCATGCAAAAACCTAATATAATTACACAAGAAAAAATTATAGCTTAATTAATTGTTTTTTAAATATTCACTAAGAAAAAAAATTTGTCATTGAGTTTTATCTTTTTTTTCGTATATTCTCTATCAAAAATAAATTAGATAATTTATATAAAAATAAAAATGATAAGAAAAATCTATGGTTGCAATTTTGATTTTTTTTTTATCTTAAAAGTTGCATAATTTTGTAATGCCTAAGCATTTATATTTTAATCCAATTCCTAGACAGTAGACAGTTTCAGAAAGTATGCCATATTTCTGTTAGATATTTTAGAAATCTGTTTGAAAAATGAGCTTATTATTACTAAGCTTTTAGGAAAAAATGCATTTTGAAAAAAAATGAGTTTAAAGGATTTTTTAATTGATTTTTTTATTTTCAATAAACTTATGAAGATTTTTCTTCCCAGCTTCTTACATTTTTGAATTAATCCTTCTTTTATTTTTACGAGCTTGATTTATTTCTTTAAATTTATAATTTCGGATTGCCCACTCCCCGATTTTTTCTTTACTCTAATAAGTATTTATTGCAATCAGTTATTCAGCTAAAAAGGAAGAGCTCAGTATTACCTCTGTCAGTTAACTTTAAAATTTAATTTTGTATGTGCCTTTATTAATTAATATTTGTCTTATATGGCACTTATACACTTACTTTTATTGTCAGAAATTACTCCATTTAAATTAAAATACTTGAGTGATTCAGAATTTTCTAACTTTGGAATAATTCCATTAAAAATAAAAAGATTAAAAATAATATGGTGAAGGGAACAAAAAATTTTCATTAATCTAAATAAAAACAATAGAAAACGATTGTTTATAATTTTGTTTCTACTCCGATTTCCAGCTGTTATGTTCACTTAAATTGCTTGCAGTATTTTTTCTGATAATCGTAGAAGTAAATTAAAAATGGTTTTGGGAATTTAAACCCCCTCCCCCAACAGATTTTCAATTTTTAAAACATGCGATTTTGATTAGTTGTAAAATTTAAATGGAAGAAAGTTTCAACGAAAATAGAAATCGATAATGTATTAGGAAACATGAAAAAAAAAAAAAAAAAAAAGAAGAATGAATAAAAATTAGTGTCACATTGTTGCAATTTGAGTAAATTCGAAAATATAACTGTTGCAAATCAAATAAAGTTGAAAATTGAGTTAAAAATATTGAGAAAAAAATCACCAGAGCTCAGTTTCCACAGGTAATTGCCTATTCTATCACTTCGTTTAAGAGCTTAATACCTTTTAAAATGAAAAAACAATACTTTCATCAATTTTTTTGGGAAAAAAATATTAGTGATATGCCTATAATTAAATTGGCGAAAAAAAAAACATGAAATGCGGAGTTCATTTGATAAACATTCATCACTCAAAACAAATTTTTTCTCGGGAGACGAAAAAATTTCTTTGTTTTTGTCTCAGAAATTATTTATTACCACAATAATAAATCCGTTCTCCAAAAACGCGGGAAGAATTTCTCATAACTAGATGCAATTACTGCTTGAAATACCCCGCCGAAAACCACATCAAATAAATACGCAGCAACAACAAAGATGACCGTTGGAGAAGCCCAGTTAACTCGCAACCGTCACTGCAAGGTCAAGGACGAAACCGGATGAGTCAGAGCATAAACGATAGACATCTCTTCCTAATACCGATTCTTTTGTGTACGCTTTCGACTTTTTTTTTTTTTTTCTCGTTTCAGAAAGTGGGCGTTCGACGGTTGAAGAACGTTGAAGGAGGGGCTGAGAGAAATGACCCAAGCCGTTGGGGATAGCGCCTACGTTTCTTGTTCTTCTTTTCGCTCTTAACGTTCTTCGTAGAAAATTCTCACAGCATTTTGTTTGTTCTGAATGATTTACCACGATGCTTGAACTTGATCGAAAGGGATAGATTTGAAATGTCGTTTGACTTGTGAAAAATGGAGCATAAGCGATGGAGTTTTTAGTAGTAGTATTTTGTTTGCTGCTTTATATTGGTGAATAAAAACATACTAAAGAATATTTTATCAGATTTTTTTTTAATATTTATTCATAACACATTCCTAATAAAATATTCGTATATTTAAAATAATTAATTAATGGTGTTTTTTTAATTAATCGCTTCATGACAATCAACAAAATGGAATGTTTCCAACTGATCTTTTAACTCCAATATAGCTATGTTTTTGAAAAAAGAAATTATAAAATATCTCTAAAAAAGCAAGGAACGTGATTAATTTTTAAGAAAAATATTAATGCCTTATTCATTTAATATTCTAATGCTTCCTACAAAGTTTTCAACTTTACTTACCAAATTACACATGAATTTTATTTTTTTTAATGTAAAACTTTGGTTTTCTTTTTTTTTTTTTTACGTGCAAACGTTTTTACGTTTTTTTTACATGTTTGTGAGAAGAATATACAATGCGCAACTATTTCTATATTTAATGCTACAAAACGGAAACTGCAAAATTTCAATAAAAACATTCACTTTTAAATGGAGAATATTTTTTTAAGCAGAAACCTAACTAGCATCCAATTTCCTGTTCAAAATTCACAAAAAAAAATTCTGTAATAGATGTTTTTTTTTTTTTTTTTTTTTTACTTATTACATATATTTGAGCAAACAATATCAAAGAGAAGTAAAGAGAGATAAAAAAAATATAAAAAGAAAGAAAAAAAAATCCAAGAAAATAAAATGACAAAAAATAGAAATCAACGAAAAAATCCATGCAATAAAAGAATTAAAAAAAAAAGAAATTTTGTTGTTACTTTAGTATTTTTTCTTTATGATGATTCATTGATATTTAAGATATATATAAAAAAATAAAAATGTGCAAAATAGTCAAATTTTTTTTCTTAACACGAAAGCACTTCTCAAAGTAAATTTCAGGTTATATTCACTTAATACAGTATATTTACTTACTTTCAAGAAAAAATTATAAAATATTTAAATTAATACTGAAAATATTATTACGATGAAGATAAAATGCCAAATTTTACATTGCGTTAGGTAAGAAAATTAGTGTACATTGATAAAAAGTTTAAAAATAGCAGAATACATCCGGTTTTTTTTTTTTTTTTTTTTAAATTACGAATTTTAGGACAGGAAGACGAAACATAATAAATTGAACAGAACGACTACAAAAATAGTATGAATTACAGATTTTCCAATAACTGAAGTTTCAAAATATTTTTCTGACGAACCTATTAAGACCAAGTTACATAAAACATATAATTAAAAATTCTAGCAATCATTAATCCTGACGAATCAGCTTGGTCGCCAAAGGTGTCTATAATTAAATAGGAACTAAATTTAATACATTCTTGATAAAATAACAAACCTTTCAACAATTTTCAGCTACTTCTTTGACATTTATTGAAAAGAGAATTCGGAGAGTCACTTCACTTCAAACAACATTCTTTAGAGTTTAATTGAATTGGTTCGTTTCGTTTCCTGTCACGTATGTTTCTCTCATGTAAAGAAAAAAAAATACAAGAAACTTCTTGTTCAAGTCGCTCACATACTCGTAAATTCAATTTCTTGTAACCGGTCGATGTGTGACTAGAAATTTCATCAGTGAAAAAAAAAAAAAAAAGTTTTAATCAAAAATCAATTGTGGATCTATTACGTACAAGAAATACTTAGAAGTAGGTAAGATTTTTATTTGAAATAGACCTCCAAATTCCATTTATAGCATTGATCGAAAATAAAAAACTTCTTCAAGTGATATACTCTAAGCTTGTTATTTAAGGTGTTTTGTTGATATCGGGAAAGTACGAATGTTATTGAATTCACAGAGAAGGACTGTGATTGAATTGTATGGCACATAACATACGTTTATATCCAAAACCAAAAAAGTGGAAGACTTCAAGGGAAAAATATCATAAGATACATAATTGGTTTTTTTAAATAAATGGTTTTATCATTTCAGTTTTTTTTTTTTTTTTTTTAATATTTTGTTTTTCGATGTTTTTAAGTTGAGATTGAAAACCGTGATACGGAATTGTAAGAGAATATTGCCCTCTGAAAACTTTTGATTGCATGGAATAAGGCAAAATAAAGTTTATTCCACAAATAGTATTTATATACATAAATATCATATCTACACTCTATTATCTGTAAGATTTTATTGATATCTGGAAAGTAGAAAGGATATTGAATTGTTTGATACACAATACATATTTTTATATAAAACCAATAAAGATAAATAAACCTAGAAGAAAAAAATTAAAGTATAGTAAGATAGTCGAATTATTTTTTAGCAATAAACGATTATATTATTCTAAGATTATAATTATTATTTTATCTTGAAAATTTCTTTCATTTATTGATGTATGTACAGAAATTGAAATAGAAAAGCAGGTTATACGAAATTAGAAAGAAATTTTAACCACAGGCGAAGTATCGATTGTATGTTTTTAAGTTAACTTTTTTTATTTATTTAGTACGGTGATAACAACAGTGAAGTGTTCTTTCTTAATTCTTTCTCGCATATTCTGCAGTAAATGAGCTTGAATATTATTAAATACATGCAAGTGGAGCACATATTTTTCAAAAGACCCTGTTATAGTACTATCTTTGGAAATTAATAGACACGGAAAACACTTACTGAATTTCATTTAAGTAAATCACTGCGTTTTTCAACTATCGGGTTTATTGTTTCTGAAAGTAAAGACCGACAGGCAGTCAATTTTTTGACGAATTTGGTTCCAAATTACTTTGAATGTTAAATTCATGTATTTAATTTTTTCCACCTATCGGTTTTCATTTTATAGTTATCATATTAACTTATATCCGGATAATCCGGCAGTCAGACATCCTTAGAATGGATTTCATTCAAAATTAAATAGATATCTTTAAATATGGAGTTGAAATATATGCCAAGTTTCATCTTTTTAGCTCAAAGAATTTTTGAGTTATTCTGTTCGCAGATTGATAGTTAAACGAAATCCCAAATATGCGTTTATTGGATTCAGGTAGTTCTAAAATATGGAGATTTATCAAAATTGACATCAAGAAATTGACAGTCTCAAGGGCAATTTTTTTGCCTATAACAATATTTTATGAATACAAGTTTTGTATGTGAGGAAGTAAAAAAAAAAAAAAAAAGATTATTTTTTTAACACTAATACGTATATTATATAATATGCAGAATATGCTTAATGTATTGTGAACATTTTTTTGAATTCGATGATCAGCACTGAAACATGGACTTCACATTTGGTTAGTTTCCAAAAATTCTGAATGGCTACATACCACTTGGTAACGAGTAATGTGACATTTGAATGAAACATAAAAATTTTATATTATTACATGAAAACTCAAGTAACTTCTGAAAAAAAGTTTCATTTTTAGTAGCATTTCAAAATGTGTTGTAAAGCGATTCCTTCCTTTGTTCATGAATAATTAGTACAAATTAATGACAGCTTTTTAGCTTTCATTTAGTTGTTATAAAGCCTTTTTTCTTTCGTTCAACTCCCCCCCCCATCATGTAAAATTATTGCTCAAAATCTTAAAAATACTCTGCAGTACAAGTTGCATATAGAAAACATTCAAATTGGAAGAGAAGTTAAAGCTAGAATATATGACATAAATAGCAAGAAACTTCTGTTAGTATTAATAGGGCTCTATAACAATCTCGGATTTAAAGTTAGAGAACGTTGTTTGAGATTCATCCATTTCCATCAAACATAAGTAGAATATGCTTACATTAAATTTTGCTGAAATGGCTTGAATGATTTCTAGTTAGTCTAGTAGAGAAATTTAGAAAATGGAGTGCCTTATTCATTATCTGGACACAGTTCAAAATTTAGAATTTCATAAAGCTTCGAAATGGAATAGAAACCGAAATAGTTAGTACGTGTTTTATATAAACATACTTTATGAAAAATGAGAGATTATTATAGGGAAATGTTGCATCAAAACATTTCAGAAAGCGTAAAAAAATATGAAGCTTAAATTCATCAATAATTTTAGAAAGCATAAATTCATTTAATTCTTTCGAATATTGATGAATTCTTTTTTTAATTCCATTTAAATACCTTTGGAAGTACAATTTAATGTCTGGTGCAAATGTTCATTTTTCAAAACTGTGACAATTAAAGTTAAAAAAATTTTATATTCGGTTTTTTTTAACAAAGTTTCCATTTATTCTATAGAGAAATAGGTATCCAGTATGATTGAATAGTTTGATTTCTTGTAGATAATTATTATTTATTTCTTCCGAAATCATTTAAAAAGATAAACCAGCTGATAAATTATCTCATTTAGTTTATCTAACAAAAGCAGTCAGTGCTTATCCGATTATTCTATGATTATCTCTGATAATAATTTGAAACATCCCTTAGTAGACTTTGACTGCAGTAAATGTATCGCATAAAACTATCTTTAAACTTTTTTCCTGATCAACAATCATTTTAAAACGCATTTCGAATTAGTTTGATAAACAAGAAGTCTGTTTGGTTTGGTTCTGTTTAAATATATTAATGTCTCGTTTCGTGTATCAATACTAGAATTGCTTTGGAACCGATTTTGCGATTTGGAAAATGTCAAATCAAAAGTAGTTCGTTTAACTGATTCCGCATCTTACTAGCAAGAACAAATTTTCCTTGACAGATATACCCGGTCCAGAGAAACATATCAGGTTTCGAACCGAAATCCATCGAGGAGTTAGACATCTATCTCTCTGTATATTTCCATGAATGTAAAAATGAAGAAAACGATCTTTTATTTAAATTGTAACTTCGTGTCGAATTTTACCGTCATTCTATTGGCAAAAAAGCATCAAAATGCTTATTGGGTTCCTTTTACAATACTAAAACACTGTTGTGAGAAAATCTAAAAATAAAAGTGCGCATTAGTTGCTTCCAAAGTCCTTGTCCAATGTCCACAATTTGCATGCTGAAGGGGAGGGGGCACTTTTATTGGAAGTTGGCAAAAGATTCTAGGAAGCTGTTCCCTTTCTTTTTCATGTTCGAAGGAATCCCAAATTAACTTTTGCTTGTCTCGGGAAAATCTTAGTTTTTTTTATTTTCTTTGAAAAGATAAAACAAAATATTATCTTTTTGCTGCTATATTTTTTAAATCAGTTCTTAGAAATGGAAAATACCAAAATTTTTGAAGAATAATACAATTAAAATATTTTATTGTTTCCTTCCCTCAGTAGTCATGTTTGAAAAGAAGTTTTGACATTCAGAATGTATTTTATGTTGCACGGTCAATGAGTTATTTCTTTGTTCTTCAACTTCGTGTTGTCGCGTGTTGTTTTCAGATACATCTGCAGCTTTTATTTCCGGCAGATAAAGATCTTTAATTGGCCTTGAGTGAACTGTATATTAACGAACGATTGTAATATTTTATCCAAAGCAAACACAGAATCAGAATGAGAAATCCAGGATCAGATTCAAGACTGGGTATTTCTGGAGAGTTTTCTGAATTCATACGACATTCTAACTTTCAATTGATTAGTATGAAAATTTGGAGAGTGGGGTGGTATGTTAGTAGTTGTGCTCGAGATCTGATCATAACTGAAATTTATTGTCCGTCTCAAAATAACCTTGTATGATTTGAAACTTGGAAACTAATCTAAAACATTTAGATTAACGCCTGTATCAACTGAAAGAACTTAATTCGAAGACGCAATTAATCATCTAACTAGAACAAATTTTTAATTAACAATTAATTAGAACCATTTTTTAATTGACAATATAAGCTTTGTTGGGAAAAGCATATCTAAAACACAAATTCGATTTTCGGATACTGCTATTAAGCGTATGCCAGAGATTAATTGAAAAAAAAACTCGCCAAGGATGTCACGATAGATTCAGTGAAATTGTTAAATTCACTCCGAAAATTAATTTTCTTTACTACTGTAATCATATTGCGCAAGGCATTTTTTGAGAAAAAGAATTTTATTTGAGAATATACTAGAAAATTTTGAAGAAACCACTCAGACTGGTTTTCCATTTGCATTTTAATCTAATTCATCCCCTTTGTTTCTGTATAACATATGGAGTAATTTGGATGTACGAAACATAAGTTTACTTTCAATATCGATATCTTCAAGCAAAATATTCTAATTATGAGAGATTTAAAATTTTGAGAAATGATTGGTTCATTGCAACTTTGGACAACGGAAAAAGAAAAGAATATGAATCTTTTCGAGTAAAAGAAAGCTTTATACTGTTTTGAATCTCGATAATATTTTGGTTTTTTACTTAAAAAATGGCTTCTTTCAAAATCCAGAATATATAAGTAACAGATTAATTTTACCAAGAATTATACAAATAAAACATTGTATATGTATATGATTCTTCCAAGAAATTTGTTATATATTTTATTCCCTTCAGAAAACAATATCTGATTCATGACGCATGTTAGAATATTTTCGCTGGATGGCATTTGGTACCGCAGTTGAGATTAAGACTCAATCTTCTAAAATAAAAATAACATCGGAAGTGTAGAACTTTTGCTCGATTGAGATAACTCTTGTTTTCATTATTTAGTTTTTATCCTTATATAATTTTTATCAATGAAGTTGTGAATTATCATTCTGGATGTTTTTTGTACAGCAAAAGGAAATGTTTTGTTTTTACATGCTATGGGATCGCCTTAGGTTGGTTGATAGCCTGCATTACACCTACTTCAGCCCAGAGTTTACCGGTCTTGGTAGCGAAAACCTTTTCTTTTACCTCTATTATTGACATTATGGAATCTATTTATTTTTTAAGTATAAAAATTAATTAAATATTGTAATTAATGTAAAATACTATTAAATCGATTCTTTAAATTACAGTTGTATCATGACATCAAAGAATACGAATGTCAATTCTTAATTATAAAAAAAGGTTAAGTGGCATTCTTTTTTTATTCGTTAACTACGCATTTCTTATGTAGAATCCATTCATCTTACAGCCAGAACATCGTGTTGTCATATGATAGCTGTTAATTTATAAAAAAAGTTTTGCTTGATATAATTTTTTGAAAAAAAATAACAATAAACAAACACTGAAAGTATTTTTAATGCTTCCCTTTTTCAAGTTTCTATTAACTGAACATGTATTCTCATATTCCTAAGCAAATTCTAATTTAGCATACAACAAACATCCTTTAGCCAGATTTTAAAATCAAACTCTAGTTTTTTTATTTTGTTTTGTTATGATTTATTTTCGATAAGGTACAAAGACACTGAAAACAACAGTTATGATTTAAATTTTACAGGATTTTAAAAACCTTTTTAATATTGATCGATAATTCTATTTTCAAAATGACCTTTTAACAATTTTTTATATCAATATTTAAAATATATATATGAATTAAAAATTTTCATTTTGGTATTTTAAATAAATTTCATATAAATTTATTGAAATCGTTACTTTGAAATAACCTCACTTTAATCGCTCATTGGGAATTCACTTTTTTCAGGAACTTCTCTTTTACACTCTTTTATCTCTAACATTTTGCATTTAAGTAACCGGAAATGTCAATAAACTGTTTAATAATAAAAGACAAGAGGCGTACGGATTTTGTTTTTTTAACTGACAAGCAAGAACATCTTATCTTATAGTTAATGTTTTCCATTTCAAATGTGGCTGATATTACGAAAAAAGTGCTATGTACCATCTAAACCCTAATGTCATTTTATAATGAAAAATTCTTTATTGTTTGAGTAATTTATTTTTAAAAAAACGTCATTTTATATAAAAGTGTTTCAATGAAAACAAAAAGAGGCATTTAGGAAGTGGGCAACAGCTGATTTACGGAGTTAAACACTTTTAAAGTTTAACTAGACCAGGCAAGTATAAATTTGCTTCGATCGTTTGTGCTTTAGATAATTGAGCTGGCTATTTCAAAATGGTTATCAGCGTTTGTTTTTAGATGTTGAATCAAATAAGTAAAGGCAGGGACAATAAATCTTACCATGTGTTTTTGTGTTTAAATAAAACACTAAATATTTAGGCGAAGAAGTTAGAAAGAAAAAAAGTAAATGTTTAAAAAAATCAATGAAACGAGTCTCTAAATGTTGAGATAACAAATTATAAGAATAAATTACAAAAAGAGAGTGAAGTTGAAAAAAAAATATATATTTAGTTGTTGTAGTTATTATTTGAATTTGAAAGAAATTTTCTGAATTCCATTTAAACACATAATACACAGAAATGAATATTTGCAACCATTTCTGATCGATGACTGCATTACTTTTTAATGAAAAATTCAATTTTATCGAAAAAAAAGTAATAAGTACTTCTCGATCTGTTCGGATTTGTGGACAAACATTTTTAAAAAAATTGGCCTCTGATTGCTTGCATTGTAACTAGTTATGAAATGCACCATCGAAAAATGCGTTCTTGTACTGTAATTAAGACAAAATATTAATTTTAAAATAAATTTTCTACCCACTTTTAAATAATTTTTAAAAATCAATCATTGTAATAGCATCTCGTGTTATAGGCCAACATTGTAAAAACAGAAGGATTAAATGTAGGAATTAATCGTATAATTTGCATAATTATTTTTTATTGAAATTTATTAAAAGAAACTACAATTCTCGTTATGATCTATCAATTAGTTCGCAATCATTGGTTTATAATAGAAGTGATATAAAGAAAAATAAATCTGCCTTTAAAAAATCTGATTCATGCAGTTATTTTCAAAGTTACATAAATAATCAATTACAACTTATTAGAATTAATAAATAATTTAATTTAAAAGATAAATAACACTTTAGCCTTTCTGGCATTCATGTTAGCTTAAGACAGGTAATTATTGATTCAAGACCAATTTTCACATGCAAATAAAGAAATTATCCTTTAATTTTTGTAAAAATCTGATTCATGTTCTTATTTTCAGGGTTCTATAAAAATTATTAGAATTAATAAGGAATTTAATTTAAAAGATGAATTAAACTTTAGCATTTATGACATTCATGTTAGCTCAAGAAAAGCGATTATTGATGCGAGACCAATTTTTACTTAAAAACAAAGATATTTTGGGTTAATTTTTGTAAAAAAACTTATTTTAAAATATTAACATCAAACATAAACTGAAAAATTAATTTTTCCAAATTAAAATTTTTAAAAATTTATGTGAAATTTATAATTTATATGAAATAAAATCCCAATTTTAATGAAATAAATCGATATTTGGATTAATTAAAAAAATAAGCCCACATTTGTGCTATATTTTAACAAATTTGTTTTTTTTTAATGTTTTTTTATTCTTTTACCTTTTGATTGGCGTAGTATGGCCAAACATTGCTCTTGCGCCATTAGACTACACAAACCAAACTAAAAAATAAGCAAACAGTTTTTGAGTCCAAAATAATAATTTTTTTGAAGAAATATTTGCCCTTTTAAGCGGAAATAATGGCGTCTGAATCAATCAGATTATCACAAATGATGCCAATAATATATTATTAAAAAGTAAAATAAAATTATACACATTTTACTGGACTTGCTAATCTTTTAAACAGTTATTTCACAATGAAAGTAATAAACAATAAAAAAGCAAAATAAGTTTTTGTAAATAATTTATTTCTTATTTACAACTTTAGAAATAAATCAACGAACAGAAAATGATCGAACTAATTTGTTTTTTTTTATATGTATAAATAAGAATTTTGTTCTTATTTCAATGGATGCGTTTTAGCAATTACAGAATAAAGAAAGACAACAGTAGCAAATTAGAACTTGTTGCCCAAACTGTGAGAAAATAATAATTGACACAACTTTGAATGATGTCTTTTCTGTCTTTCTAATCTCAAAATTTTCTTTTTTTCTTTTTGCTTCTGATACTTTCTTTTTGAACCAACTCTTTCAACCACAAATTTTGAATCGCGGTTTTCTTTTTTCAATCCGAAACTTGACTGCTACGTCAGAGAGCAGCAGCTGTGGATAGGCCAGTATTTGAAAATTCATCCAATCATAGCAAGCGTTGTGGGTAGAGATTGTTTTGGCGGATTTTATGTGAATGTTTATAAAGGTAACGTCTTGCAAACTGAAAACTCACTATAGACTTATCTTCGTACCTGTGTCTTTTACTGTTCTATACAGCTTATTTTAAGAAGAAAGCGAAACGAGGCATTTAGTGGTTATTAATTAAATCTGATTGTACAAAGTAAGATATCTATTTTTTCTTTATACCTCAATCTCTAGAGTTTTTCTTTGTCATCTGCCGCGCGTCTCTTTTATGTGTTTTTCTAATCAAATGTATTGTCGTTTATTTTAAGCAAAATAACAGCATGATAAAAATTTATCTTCTCAATTCTTTGCTTTAGTGTCAAATATTGGTGCGTGTTATTAATTTTTACTAGTTATTTTAACCATTTCGTTATTGTAGCAGTTTTATTTACATTCATTAGTACGTTAGAATGCGTATTGCATATAATATTATATCTGCTTATTATGTATTATAAAAACTAAATGTCCATTGTTGATGTTAAAATTTTGTTTTGTTTTGTTGTAGGTTTTCCAATTTCGAACAACGATGGACAACGAATGTAAGTTTGCAATTTATTGCGTTCCTAATAATTTATTTTTACTATAATCTTAAACACTCAAAATTTTCTATGCTTTCTAAAGCCTTTATATAAATATACGATTAATATTTACCATTTTCGGTTTAATTTTCCAACTTTTTGAAATGACAAAAAATTATACCATGAATTGGAAAATTAACGTTTATTAATATTTTTAACTTAAATCTTGATTAAACTTTTAATGCTTCAGATTTTTGAATCGGTTACTGCTGAAATGTACTTTAAATGTTAATTAATGTTTTATACTTAATAAGAAGTTATCCTAAATGTTTTGGGAGGGATGAATTCCAATTATAACTATTTCTTCATTATTATACTGATTTTCATATACATTTATTAAAGAGCTAAAAGAACTGACAAAATTCAAGTTAATAACTTGAAATAATTAATATATTGTTATACTTGGTTTGTTTTTATAAAAAAAAATTGTTTTCTCTGGATAATTATTGGCACGACTGTTTTTAATTGCATGCCCATTTATTCTTTATAATCTTGCATTAAAATTTTTTGTAAATTTTTAATTCAAAACTACTTTTATAATGCTTCTCTGATAAATGATTTAAATGTAATTAAAAAAAACTTAGCAAAAATGTTTTGTCATTTAAAAAATTATTTTAAATATTTTCTTGTATAGTTATTTTTCTTATTTTTTATAATTACTTATAAAATTGTTTTCTAAATTTTAAAAGTATAATTGAAATACTATTTTATTTATAAAATAATTAGAAACTAAACCCTGTGTAACTAAGTTGGTACAAAGTAATTTCAGCATGTACCTGTACATGTTTCTTAGTTTTGTATTTCATTACTTTTTTGTATTTATTTGCTTATTTTAAAAGCAATACCTTTTTTTTATGTCGAATAATCTATCAAATACTTATGGAACTAAAACAAATGTATTAAATTTCAAATAAAATTTGATTTCAAGATAGTTTCTGCTTTTAAAATATTAAAATTAATAAGTGTCATAATGGTGTGCTATGAAATTAATTATCTGGTAATTTTTTAATGTGCTATACTAATCTTAATTTGATCTGAAATATAAATTTAATTTTACATGGTTAGTAAGTTAAAAATTTATAATTTGCCAATAATATAACACAGTATGCCTCATATAATCGTGCCTAGATTGTTATGCATTTACAAAAAAAAATATTAAGCTTATTGATTGGGATTTTTATATATTTGGTGCAAAATTGATTTGTTTTTTGTTTGAGAACCAATTCTCAAAGAAACTAAATTTATACAAATCGTCAGGCATAAAATTCTATAAATACATTATTCGTTGATTATAGGAAGATTAAAAATTATATATTTGTTATTCTTTCTAGCAGAATATCACGATGAGCTCTTAAAAAAAATTATAGTTTTCCTTGTAAAATTTGCAGAGTATTTTGCAAACTTTTCTGATTTGCTATTGTATTTCTGCTATTAGTTCAGGCAAATTTCATTAGTTATCAAAAATAAGGGGGAAAATAAACAAAAAAAAAATGGGGATGCTATTTTACGCAATATCGGGTAAATTCATGTAAAACATACTATAACATGACTATCGTTGTTATGTAGTTGCAGTTATGATTTTTATTGAATTACATATATGAAAAAATATTGCCTTGGTATTAAAAATTGCTACTGGAAAAAATGCTTTTTATTAATTAGAATAGTGAAAATTCTCAATTAGTTGGTAAGATTCTATTTTTATAAATAATTTTAGTATGAAACGATGATTTAATATGAAAATTTGATAGTTACTAAAAATATGCATATAAGATTTCTATTTTAGTTGAATTTCTTAATATTGTGGTATATGCTTATTATTGATATAAGAAGTTATTAATATGATGAAAAAAATTTTTTTGTAATTCTTTTTTTTATGGATTCTGATGGATATTTTTTTTGTTATTTTACTTAAAAAATCATTTTATAAATTTTTTTATATTAATAAGAAATTTTACACTTTTGAAAATGTATTACTTTGCCTAATTAGTGCCTGCTAAAGGTGTTAATTTTTCTTTGAATTTGTGGATGTCTTGTTATTGCTTTAATTATTCAGAAATCCTCCCATAAATTTTATTTCGTATTAAGACTATTTTCAAATTAGTGAAATTCAAATAATTTATTAAAATTGAACATTAGGATCAATATTTGTTTAATTTTCGCAAGAAGTTTCATTTTTTTTTTTTTTTTGTAAGTTAAAAATATGATTTAATAACATTTTTTGTCTGATTTTATCAAAACCAAATTGTATTAAAAAATGGGAAGTGGAATAAGTTTTATCTAAGAAAACCCATTATTTGTTATATTCAACTATTAACAAAAGCTCAAATTTAAAAAGATTCCCCCCCCCCATGGCCATCACTCATTTGAATGTACTTTACATACTGAGGCTACAATCAGATAGTTTAGGAGAAACATACTAGCAGATTTTATTCAATTTGGTCATAGAGAACTGATCATTCGGGGAATAAAATTAGTTTTTCAAATGGTTTAATGACATCTGAGATTAAAATGCTTTAATTTTTTAAAAATAAATAAAATGCTATTAAAAGATTTACAAATCTTCAATTTTTTTTAATGCTCATATACATAGAAATACTGAACAATAACTTATTTGAAGTTTATCTACATCATTCAGTTGCATAAAGCTCAAATTGATAATTAAGAAACATGATTGATATTAATAACATGATTATTAAGAAATGGCATATTGGGAAAACCAGACCTTGACTGTAAGATGGCTCATCTTAAAATTAATTAATAAGACTCAAAAATTATACTGTCATAGCTTTTTGGAAATATCCAATAGAGTATATTGTTTCTGTAAAATACTGCAATAAAAGCAACGCTAAATGTTGAAATGTGAAAAATCATTAAAGTTTTAAGGCTTGTGACTATTCTTTATTGGATTTAAAAAATTTGTATTGAAACAGAAAGTGAATATGAAATTGTTGCATTTGGATATGCATTGAAAAAACACACATAAATGAATTAAATTCAAAGAATGTAATTTATTTTTAAAAGGGCATGCAAAAAAAATGTAGTGCCATTTTATAAAATAATTATCTAGTTTAATTAACAAATTTAATGTCTGATCTAATTTTTTGTTCCTTAAATATTGATATGATCCTAAAACATCTTAGAAAATTCTTAATTTGTATTTTAATAGTTATATCATGGGATTGGTTTTTATTAGAAAAATTCATGTGTTCAGTGAACAGAGCATATGCAGGACAATTAAAATGTTTTTAATGCCTGACAGTGTATTAGAATCATCGACATAAGTATCTAAATGATTTAGCTGAAATTAAATATAACTAATGTCCCTGGCAAATCAGTTGATGACTAAAGGTAACAAGTTTTCATTCTAAAAAGATATTGGATTAAAAAATTGGATTGCAAATGAGGGTGTGTAAAAGCTAAATATATTTCTAGGCTTCCATTAGAAGATCCTAGGAAATGCAATAAATGGTCTTCTGTAGTATTAAATCAACAATTGGAAGAAAGTGTCATCAAACAATAATTCAATAATGCAAGATTTATGGTTCAACAAGCTTGTTGAATTTCTTGTATTACATTCTCTATCTGAAAATATCAGCTTATAGAAAAGTAAATTAAAAGAAAAAAATTATATTAAAATAATATATAATTTAAATTTCTTTCTCTGTAAAATTAATTTGCAATTTTGGAAACGTTTTCTCTGTTATCTGTGTAGTGTTCTTGAACTCTATAACTTAAGATAAATATAATAGAAGCTGCCACTCATATCCTTCTAAATTAGGAGTGCTGATTTGCAGAGAATATTTTTCTTTCAGATTTGTGCATGCACATCATGTTTATAGTCTTCTGATCCTTTTGGGGAAAGAAAAATTGACATCTCTCTCTCTTTAGAGTGTATTTGCGTACATATATAATGTAAAATTTTTTTTGCCCAAGGCTAAATCGGATGAGAATTTGTACTTTTCATGTTTTTAAAAGTTTTAAGTAATTTCGTTACTTATTACTGATTCTAAACGAAATGTTAAAAATAGTGTAGCTAAGACATAAGACATGAATAGAACTAGAAATTATAGAATTAAACTGAATATAGCATAAAACATGAATAGAATTTCAAAGACATTTCATTATTTCTCAAAGAAATTTTAATCTAAATCCAATTTCTGTCAAATTTTCGTGCGACCCCGAAGCGCCAACGAATAGAAGGTATGGAGTAATAATAAAATCTTAAACCATTACATTTCTCTAAATCCCCCTTCCTCCCGTGCTATTCCATTTGCAACAGTTAAAAAGTCCCTCCGGTAATACGATGTCAAATTATTGGCTGAAATCTGTCATCGTTTTTTTTTACCATTCTTTTAAATTAGGTTCATCAAAAACTTACACCCAATTTTTTTGTTGTTGTTTAAGTAAAGCATTTAAAAACTAGCTTGAAGTGAAAGAAGGAAAGTGCAGATTGTTAAACATGAAAATTATTGCCAATATATTGTACTTTAAATATATAACGGTACCAACGGTTTTAAAAGATAACTAGTTTATTTTTTGTACGAAATGCAACTCATTTAAAACTCGAGAAATATTACTCCGGAAATTTTTAGCTCGATCGGTGAACCTTTTTCCATCCGCGATTGCATTGCTAGTGGGGAGGGAGGGGATAAATGAGAGTAGAAAATCTCCCGACACTAAATTGAAGCCGAATAATGAAATAAGAGAAAAAATACAAACGTCTAAAGGTAATTAAAAGGAAATGCAATTAAAAATAGTTCCCTGGCGAATTAGAAAAATCTTTTAATTCAGTTCCCTTCCCCTAATAAGTTTTGCTCACGAATGCTTTAATATATTTTTATTTTAGGCATTCCGAAAAAAAATTCTGAAAAATTGCTGAATCAGAATTTATTAAAATTGATTTAATTTCTGCGAATCGAGCATTGTCGATAAATGAAGCATGGTTATATAGCAAGGATGTTTGTTGCATGTCTCTAAAGGATAAGAAAAAGATGTGGGAGTGCTCTTGATACTCAAAATTTTAATTACAAAATTCTAGTATCTTTTTCTTAGGAAAAAAAAGCATTTGTTTAAAAAAATATCCATTATATTTTTAGTCATTTTTATAGCAAAAGACTTTTAACTATATCAGGGCACAAAATAAAGCTTGTTATACAACATTCCTTTTATTGGGGAAGAGCGTTATCTGTTCGAATATTATTAGTTAAAAAAAAAAAAAAAATGGGTATGATTCATTTTATCACTTTTTCCTCCAAATCTGGCGACCATTTACAGATTTCCTATTTTGAAATTCCTTTTTGAAATATTTAAGAATAAGAATAGGATTATCAATAAATGTGCCTTAAAGTGAAGAATGGCTTTTTTAAAAAATTTGATTTCGGCCCATTTAAAAACACTTTAACACTTAACTGATTTTCATGCCTCCTATTTAAATTTTCATTATTCAAAAACCTATTTTTAAAAATCAATTTTTGGCCCAGTGCCAAGAGATTCTTTAAAAGGGGAAATGTGCTATTTATTCATGAAAATGAGGTTTTTCGGTCGATTTTTGAATTTTAAGTCTTCTAATTAATAGTTCGAAATTCGGAGAAGATATTTAGATGAACTAGAATTCTGAAATTTCGGATTAGTTTTGCTTGTGATACTTCCATGCATGAAACAAAAGCTATTGCATTAATTTTCACATGTCAATAATGTGTGCATATTTTAGTTACAAAACTATTTAGTTATTTAAAAAAAAATTATAAATTGTTAGGATATTTTAGCTTTGTTTTGTATTTCTATGCTGTAAATGACTATAACTTGTGGACGATCGGAATGTTGCTGATTTGTATCCAAATTGCAAGTTCTGTACAATTATATATTTATATATATTTTCTGTTTTATGTCGATTTGATTTTCAATAATGAATTGAATGGAAATATTTTCCACACAGTGAGGGATTTTTTTAGCAATAATAATATTTAATAACAAAAATACCGTAATTAAATGCAAATATAAATTGATAAAATCTTATAGGTTGCAGCTTTTTTCTTTTTCGTGTACAAAGTATACAAAAAGAAAGTAGTACAGTTGTTAAACTCATGATTTTAATGATTCTTCATTAGACTCCATGATTCAGAAGAACACATTTTTAAAGTTGTCTTTCTGTAAAAATAACTCAAACTCTTAGAGCTAGATGAATGAAATTTGATATTTTTTTTCACAAGAATTTAGAAATTTACAAAATTTGTTAATTTCTGATATTCTATATGAAATAAATTCACAAAAGATCTTTCGCCTGTCCCAATTTAAGCGATCGTACTATCTCTAAAACTTAAAGATCTGGATTAAATAAAATTTGGTACAAAATTTTGGCATCTAAAATATAGAATCAAGAAACTAAATAAACCCGTCTGTTTTATCATCCTCAGTCCAATCTTTAACTTAAAACTTAGTTTCAGTTGAGTGAAATTTGGTATTTGATCCTGTTTTAAATTTTTT
The DNA here is from genome assembly GCA_026543055.1 of Argiope trifasciata. Classification (NCBI taxonomy): domain Eukaryota; kingdom Metazoa; phylum Arthropoda; class Arachnida; order Araneae; family Araneidae; genus Argiope; species Argiope trifasciata. The sequence continues at coordinate 676,882 of JAPMOQ010020700.1, read as the reverse complement.
GTTTTGACAAATTTTATTTTTAATCAATTGAAAATATGCTTCAAAAATGCATACGGTCCCATATGCACACGGTTTTGTCCGGTGCCTAAATTTATCTCTTATGAGAAAAGGGATTGCACCTTTATTAGGAAGTATACGAGAAAGCCTCTAACAGATTGTTACCTCTGGCTCTCAGGGTTTTAAGTTCGAGACCCGATTCTGCCGAAGAATCGTTGTGTAAGCGGGTCTAGTGCAAGTTCAATCCATCGGGGCAGAATGTCCTCCCGCTGGTATAGGATGGAAGTTTGAGAGAGGGGAGTGCCAACTCGGGTATCGCCCACGTCATCTGACTGCTGTTCAAAATTACGAGGTTCGTCCCCAAAAAGCGTTAGTTTTGCTTTAAAATTAACGTTATATAACTGACTAAACCACCGGTCTCACTCTCAATTTTTGTTAATCTTTTCAAAATGTGTTGAGAAGACAGCAGCAGTAAATGCAGTTAGAACTACACGTTAATACTTCAGAAGAATGCGAGATTTTATAATTGAAATGGCAGTTTATCGAAGAAAACTGAAAAATAGGACGTTTTAACTGACTGATTACGGTTTAATTGAATTTGACTGTGATCTTATAGTACTTCTTATTGTAAATCTTAATCCATTGAAGTGCAATGATGAGCCCAGCTTCTCATGAACAAACTTGAACAAACAGAATAATGAATTGCACTCGTCAGAAATTATTGGGAGTTGATGCTTTTCAAAAAAATGTTTTATTTATGAAGAAAAAACAACAACCTTAAGTTTCTTGTTTCCTTTCCTCTTAATTTCTTTCTTTTTTCCCCTTAGTTTCCTTTTTTTTCCTTTCCTCTTAAATTTGAAAATTAAATTATCAGCCTTGGTAGTTTTGTCTGAAAATAAATCGCAAGTCAAGGGGTTAATAGTGTTTAACTCTTAAAATCTATATAAATATATCCCTATCATATTCCCGCTTTCAGTGCTTTTGCTAGCATAATAGATCCTAGCTAATCTGAAAAATGGGATATTAATAATAACTAGACTTTCGTATCCTTCAATGATAGCTTTTAATTCGATGTTAATTAAGAGCCATCAAAATGGACAAACGAAATGGACCACTTGGCATTAAGAAACTGAGAAGCATCAGAAAAAGTTGAAGATTGCAATTTCTCTATATTCAAGCTCAATTGGTATTCTTCATGAACTTGTAATCAGTTCTCGTTGCAGTAGATAATTCTCAAGTTTGGAAGTTTAACCATATATAGGAGTCAAGTCAGATTTTTATCTTGGATAAAATACGAGTTTTCCAAGCCACTTTGACCAACAGAAACTATGACACTTTTTTTTTCATCTAGTGCATGGATATATGACCAATTATGTCAGACCTATTGAGGTTATCAAAATGATGTTTATTCATAAAAATCAATGATTGAATGAATCGTTCACCTAAAATCAGTCAAAATAAAGTAACCCATTACTTATTGAACCAAACTTCCATTTATGAGTAGGAGGTGCAAAAACAATCTATGTATTCTTGGTCTAAAAATAAATTGAATTTTTTTTTCGCTGTTTAGCATTAAATTTAGATCAGCTCTCAATATATATGGTTTAAAAATAATCTCAATATGAATTTCATAAAAATGTCGGATTTTAACTGTTTAAAACCAGCTGTTTATATAAAAGATCTTTTTTCTAAAAAAAAAATTCGTTTATTATTGTGATTCCATCGCATTACTAGAATCATTTATAATATTCCATTTGATTTAAATCATTCTTCCAATATTCTATTCTATCCCTCAGTATTCTAGTTATTTATCTATCCATCCTTTGCAATTTTCTTAAGGAAGATAGTCATATTTCAACAATTCATGGGCTAACAATAGAGAATTCTATGGTGAGTCCTACTCAGTCTTAAATCATTAGCTCTAGAATTCCTGTCAAGTTTCCCGGTTTTTCTTTGTCAGAATGCAATAAAATATTGTTATCGGAACTTTCTGGTTCCACATTTGCAGTTTTGGTAACTTTATCAAATTTAATGGTCTTCAGCTTTCTCCACCTTTTTGTAGTATTTATTTAAATATTTTTCGCGAACTTTTGGAATGCTTTTCTATCAAATTGAGTTTTATTGAGAATGTTTTATTGAGAATGGATTTTTTTTTTAATGCTAGGTGCATTTTAGGTGCATAGAGATTTTAAATAATCATCTTCGTTTTTAATTAACTGATTATTTATATTTTGTGCTTGTGTCTGAATAAAATCAAAATTCCATTCATGCATTTAGCTTGCTTTATTCAGACATAACCTTCACACGAAACTTGCAGATTTCTAGATTTTCAAATCAAAGAATCGTTTTGAAATAAAAAGAATTAAACCATATTTTTCTCTGAAATTATAGATGTATTGTTTTATTTCCGATTGATTGAATGATATTTCAAACAATAAGATTCCGATTAATAAATGATAGATTTTCAAGCAAACGTTTTTTTTTTTTTTTTTTTTTTTTTTTAGTTCTTTAAAGTCAAATGTTAAGCTTGAATTTAACTGAGTTGTTTTGTGTAAAAACACATTGTCAGAATTTTTATCTAATTTAGACATTTAACAATTTTATTAATCTTAGTCATTCTGCATTATACTTTCTACTTGTATGCGTATTAACAAATTGTAAAATTTATTTAAAGCTTAATGAGGTCGCAATGACGGGAACTCCTTAATTTTGCACTACTTATCTCAGATTTCTATTTGTAATAAGTAACGAACAGATATTTTGAAAGAAATTGTATTATAGTTTTTTCTGAAGAATTCTTCGAAACGATTTTTTTGTTTTATTAATCAGTTAGGAGAGAGGAAAGATAGTATTTTTTTTATTTATTACTACATCTTTCCTTTTTTCCCCTTTAAATTTTGTTTTTGTCATTTTGGGATTTTTAAAATATTACTGAATTACAATTTGTTATTTTCTTCCCCAAATAGTTATCATTTTTGATCATTCTAATTCCAAATTGTATTAAAAAAAAAAGAGAAATGAAGCGATATTTTTTAGTCAAGCTAATACATTAAAACATTTTCCAGAGAAAATCTTATTTCATATTTATCTTTTCCTTTCCTTCAGTTTTCATTCTTTTTTTAAGCGATTACCAATATCTCCACCCGAAGTAGATGATAAAACACCAAATACCCCTCCCCCCCTTCAAATTAGCGATATTTTCATATTTGGGAGGGATTCCTCTTTTCTTTGTTTCCGGAAACCCTCTGTCTTTGGACAAGAGCCCCTTTATTTCGAGCTTCCCTGCCTCGTGTATGAGTCACGCCGCGAAATGGATTTTTGGCGACGAACTGGCGACAGTCTGTCTTTCGTCTGAAGTCTGGACGAACGTATATCCCGGCTCTGCGCACAGTTACTGGGTGTTGGCTTTCCCGCAAGGTGCAACCGGGAATCAGGATTCTTGATGAAGGTTTCGTAAAATCTGCAGACTATTAGTTTTTAGGAAACTTAGGGGATAAGTATTGATCACATCGAAACCTTAAAATCCTCTATCGAGTGCTTCCTGGGTTTAAAAAAGAGCTTCTCGTAGAAAAAGTTAACCTTTACTGTATTTATTGACAAAGCTTCGTTCTACACGCTACGTGAAGATGGTAGCCACAACGTTTATATCGCAAACTTTAACAAAATCTTTCTTGCAGTGCTTTTGCAAAACTTGTCAAGTGCCTAATGTAGGTAAGGAATGATTTTAAGTTCCAAAATATGTCTTCATTTTGGTTTCATATTTTTAAATTTGGAATAATTCATTCTGTTGTACACAATTTTTCTCTGCTTTTGTGTGACTGCAGTGTTTTGGATTTGCCGTATCGTGTTTTTAAATAACAAGATAGGTTATTGTAAATTTCTTTTGTAGTGTCAGTTTTTAAAAAATTGTGATAAGAGAATTTTAAAATAAAATTCTTAAATAATTTCAGAAAATGAAAAATAGAATTCTAAGCATTCTCCATTTAAGTGAATATTTCCACTAGCAAAGAAGTAAAGATACCAGATATTTTTCTTGTATCGAAAACTATTGTCTTTGCATTTAAATTATTTTTTAGTTTTATTGCAAATTCAAATCTTTCGTTATTTTTTCTTTCCCGTAATTTAAAAAATGTTTGAAAATGTTGCAGAAAAAAAAAATAACAGAAATTTAAGTGTTTTTTGTATTCTTATTACGTATATTAAACATTTAATATATGTAAAATTACTTAATGCATAATTGTTCAATTTATAAAAACGACAGATACAGAAATTTATTCATTGGGCGAGGCTTAGTTCATAATTTACAACAAACAAAATTCTTCGAAATATTTTTTTTAACCTAAAAATTATCCAATATTCTTTGCAACCAGAGAGAAATATCATTACCAATTACAATAGGTCTGACATTTTAAATAAAACATTAATTTTAATTCTAAAATCTCTGAATTTGAATTCTAAATTTCTGACTAATCTTTCCCCTAAATTTAAATTGATACTTTGTTTGCATTTTAAAATGGTTGCTAAATAGCTATTTTTTTTTTTTTTTAAAAATCTATACTTTGCTTTTAATTGTTATTAGTTTTTATGGAATATATTTGTTACCTTCTTTTACTGAAAATCAAATCTGAATTTCTAATGTACCATGTTTTGTTGAATACAAAATAATTTTATTGGCATTCAAACATTTTCATTTTCAAGCAGTTAAAATTTTTTACCGAAAAGTATTCCTTTTATAAAATTTTTCAATGTGCGCAAATTTAATCATTACTATTTAATTATTAATCTCGGTTTGTATGCGAAGCAATTTAATTTTTCGAAGCAACTATTGTTTTTAATTCTTAATTATCGACGCACCCATTTTCCCATTTTATTACATCAGTGTGCCAAATGGACTCCTGCCAAGAAAGGGTTGGTTTCCAAATGTTAAAAGATAATTGCGTCTGGAATATAAAATATGTATGACATATTACTTTTTTTTTAGCACAGACCTCAGAATTAGTAGTGATACAATGATTTAAATACACATGAAATTTAAACAAAAAATGTGTAATTCATTTATAGGAAAAACAAAAAATGTGTAATTCATTTATAGGAAAGTTTCTGACATTACTTTTAAAGCAAATATTTTATTCTATACTTTATAATTACTCCTTTGCAACTCTAATTATATAGGAAGGATATGGACTATGTTTTAATGACAAATGTTAGTCCACTTAAAAATATATCTTTCTAACAAATATTTATTCTAATCAAATTTCATATTTAATCAGCAGTTAAAATTTAGTTAAAAAGAATGCAGGCATGTAAATTGTTTCAATTATTAAAGGATATTCACTTCGTAAGTTTTTAGCAGAGATCTTGGTTATGTAAGGAAATTGAAATGCTAGTTAAATCTGCTGACATCTATCTTGTACAGTCAAATATAACACGAATTAGCGCTTCATATCTTCAATTTATAGCTTCAAATAAAATGGTTCTTTAAATATAACGCCTCTCTCGTTTTGAATCTAAATAAAGTTGGCAAGTTAACAAGTGGAAGCATACTCTAAAAAATGTTTTTGAAACTGTCATTCTGTTTCAACTAGCATTTCGTAAAAATGAATTAATAAGAATTTTTATAAACATTCTTTTTTTTTTTTTTTTTTTTTTTTTTTTGAGACGCAGTTCAATTGTATTGTTATTAAAGACGAAGTTGATGAGGGAGAAGAATCTTGGCATATTTCTCAAATATGAAATCGCATTATAGAAAAATTTTCATATTGCTCATCTTTTTGCAACAAAGGGCGATTAAAAACCACTGTTAGAAGAATAAGAGTAAAAAACGTTTCCTGTCGAGAGAAACGAGTCCTCTCTTATAGGTTACCCCAATTATTTGTCTAATTGAACTTCTATTCAAGGCTCGGACAGTTTTGTCTGGTGCTCTATTAACTATCAAACATCGGAAAAAAAAAACAATTCTATCGTTCTATTATAGCGTATTCAACTTTTAATTGAATAGGGCGTTCAGTGTACAGAATATCATCTTAACTTCTAAAAACGTTTATGTATTTCTCTTTTAACGTCTACCAACGTCTGAATGGACAAATAGGAAGTTCAGCAGTTTTTATTTCACGTGAGATAGTTTTTATTTCCGTAAGGTTGCAATCAAGAACCAACGATTATTTTTCTAGATTTAATTTAGACTGTAGAAAACCTTTGCAAGAATTAAGTACCCAACACTAAAGTATAAAGAATGTATATTGCTTTGAAAAATTGAACCAATTCAAATAGATGAACAGAATATTTGATTAACAAATGATTAATTTTGGATAAATTGAATAGTTTTGATGAAGTGTTCACGAAAATAAACGCATCACGAACAACATTTTGAAGTTGATTCCTAATTTCAAACCAATGCTTACTTGTCGAGTTGTATCTTTAACTTTGATTCTCTCACTTTGATTCTGGATATTTTGTTCAAAGCTGTAGATTTTGAACGATTTCTTTATGCTTCTAAATTTATTTTGAACACTATTTTCCGAAATATTCCATTTAAATTCAGTTAATTAGCATGGTGGAGTCCAAGACAAAATTTGCAAGCAAAATACAATTCCAGATCACATTTTGTTGAAATTTGCAAGCTGTATTTGGTCTGTTAAATAAGCTTATCATTTTGTGTAGCGATTCTTTAAAAAAAGTTTTAATTATTACTGTTCTTCAATAAATATCTTTATTTTCAGCAAGGATTTTGGTATCAACGGTTTTATAAAAATAAGATTTTATCTGAGTGAAAGATTTTTTTTTTTTTTTTTTTTTCAATATAATGTCTATGCTTTTTGGATTTGAGATTCAGTGCAGTTACAGTTTGTAATTTTAAATTGCTTCAACCTATTAATCGATATTGTTAAATAAGTTGTGTAATAATAAAATTTATGTTCATACGTTATGAATTGTTTGTGTGATCTTTTCAGAGAAAAAAGTAATCTCTCCACCACCCAGGACTTCTAGTGTGGTGAGAAGGCCGCCGAAGAAAGTCGCCTTCCTGGGTAAGGGGAAAAATTAAGAACCCCCTCATTGCTCCATTTTTAATTTTTGAAATAAGTTTTTGGTTTGAATCCCTGCATGGCTATTCGTTCTTTTTATTTTGAGTCTCCATTTTGTTTTCATTTTTCTTTTGTTGCACATTTTCAGCTTTTTGTCCGCCAAATTTTTGATGAAATGAGTGGAATTATTTAAATTTTCATTTTTATCTTACCGAATCTTGTTTAGTAGCAATTTATTTAAAAATTCTAACTACAATGTCTTGTGTTATAAAGTTTTAATTCACTATTTTGTTAGCTTTTAATATTTATCTCAGCGCATGTGATGGTCTGAGTTTGCATTCTTCAAAATTGCATGATAACTTTATCTTATAGAAGCTATTTTTAATAATGAACTTTTTTTTGCATTTGAATGTTATTACATGTAATTTTATTCTATTCGATTAGCTTCAATTTCTTTTTTTATTTCCTTTGTATAATATTTATGGTTATATATACTAAATTATGTGCCTTTTTGAAATTTTTTTTCTTTATTTCGTCAAATAAAGTGTTCTTTTGTATTTAAAACTCTAGAAATGTAGATCCCTCTTAATTCAGATCCTGAATTAATTCTAATAAATTTTCATTCCGTTTAGAACACCTGTAAATATTTTAAGTTTTTGGAACCACGCATTTTTGGTTATATTTTAATAAACGAAAAAACTAAATATCGCAACTCGCTTTAAATAACGAAACTTTTCTAAAACCTTTTTAACCCCCTCTTTGAGGTTTATATTATCATACTAAATTCATATCTTCTTTTTCCAAGCTCCAAAATGACCTTTCATCTTGAGAAACTATTTTCCCCCGCTGGTAAAAGATCATTTACTTCCTCTTTTGAAAAGCATTCCAGATTATTACCATTACCATTAGCTTACAAAGAGCTTTTCTTTGGCGGAAATAACATCATTTACATATCGCTATCAATTCCAGCATTAAAAAGAGAAAAAGCGAGTCTTTTTTGGTGAAAACGAAATTAAAGGGGGAACTTTTAAGACCTGAAAATCCATTTATGAAACTTTAAACCAACGCATCCATTAACTTAAAAGAAGAATAGTCTAATTATTTTAAAGGCCTGGCTTTGGTTTAGAATTATTTAAAAAAAACACACACATTTATTCTTTCGCTCAATTCTTGCTGTTTGGTTAGTAATCTTATGGAATGGTTACATTTCTAATCTAACAATTACTCCGTCTGATTATTGTTTTGGACGGGTGTTATTGATTTTTTTTCTACCCATAAATAAAAGATTTTTTTGTGTGTGTGGACGCTCAGTATTTTATTTTTCCTTCGGTCGCTGACCTCACGTCTTAGATCGCATCCGTATTGAGCGTTTGTTCCTTCTATTGGCACTTTCCCTGGCTCAGTCCACTTCCGCCCCTGGGGAGGATATTTTTTCGGCACGTGTCACGATAACCTTTGAGTGCTATTCTGTTTGTCTCCTGCCAATGCATTTCCGGAAAAGATTTTTGTATTGCCAACACTATACATGCAATATTTGGGGGGATTTCATTACATTTTTTTATGTATCTATGGAAATATAATTTCGTAAAATTCGAGCTCTAGCATTGAATTTATTTAAAAATTTATTAATACGATTTCATGTTTGCGATTGAACTTTCGAGTAGTCATATTTAAAGGATTTATATTGATTTCTTGCCAGATTTGGATGTTTGAAAACGAAGCCCAATAATTTTTTTTTGATTGATTGGTTGGTGGTTTTGTAAATCTTGAAAACTACAAACGACCGTTTAGCTAATAAAGATTTAAAAAAATCATCACAGAACTTTAATTATAAGTCGTTGTTTTAAATTGTACTTAACAGAAATTTTGAATTTTTCTTTGATTAACTGTACTAGTAATTTCTCTTGCATTTTTTTATTGCTTTATTTTACTAGGTAAACTGCATTTGTTGAATTTTGAATCATCATTTCCAACTAATAAGAATAGTTATTTTTTTTTTCTTTATTTATGTAAAATCCCAAGTATCACGCTTTTTTTCTCTTCTCGAATTAAAAAAAGATTTGAAGTATAGTAAGTAATATAATCCAATTTTCAATCATAATCGTGTTCAATCATAAATAAATCAGATAGTGAATTTTGACATTTTTTGGAAATGATGGGAAGTATTAAATCTTTTAGAATTGCGATAAAAAATTATGGGATTTTTTTAATTAATTTTGTTTTAAGGTGCTTTCATTTGTATTGAGATTCAAATGTAATTCTTTCAAAGATAAACTTGGATAATTGCGAAGATATTCATCCTGTTCATTTCCTTTTTTAATCGCATAAATGGAATTTTAAAATGAGTGTCTTAAGTTAGCTTCCCTTCCTCTCTTCTTCAAGCAAGAAATTTTATTTGACATAGATTATTACTAAATCATGGTGGGCTTCGTTACGAAAAACTCATGGTACTCGAATCGAGTGTTGTTGCAATATATCTCATAAAATGTTCAGTTCTTAATTTTAAACCATTAAAAGTTTTAAAATAAGAGATCGTTTATAAACAAGAACAAGTTATATGCTTGTGCTGCAGCTCTTATTTAGGATGAACAGCGGTTATAATGAATTTTTTTTTCTTTTTTTCCGTAATAAATATCCGCCATTAAAAGTTAATCGGATTCGGCTAGAGAAATCGCCTGAATCTTGCAATAATGGCATTATCGTGTTTGCCTTCATTTGATATGTGGATTAATTTTTTTAAATTTTATTCTAAGATTAGTTCGTTTTGTTAAGTTGCGTATATAAGTTAACGAGATATATCGGTATTTTCTAAAATGCATATAAATACTGTAGATATCGTGTTTCTACATACAAAATTAAATACTGTATATATGGAGATTTTTTTTTTTTCCGAGAGTTCACGGAATGGTATTTTTGCTTATAAAATGTAGACAATACAACGTAAAGATGAACTGGTGGCTTTTGAAACGATACCATGTATACAAACATTTCAAACGAAATATATTTAAACAAAAGTAAATCTACAATAGTAAACCTACAGTTAATGCTCCTTAATGGTGTAACTAAATACCATTGTCCTGTTACTCGAACATAGTAAAACAAAAACCGTTTCATAATATTTTTTATTGGAAAAAAAAATTAAACATTGAAGAAAATAAGAGTAAAGCAGTAGAACCTAGTGGTTAGAGGTAGGTATTTAGAAACAAAAATATATTATGCAAAAGTAACCAAGTGAAAATCATAATTGGAATAAATCGACAAATTCCTAGAAGAAAGGAAAAAAAAGTCGAGAAGATTAAAGGTTTAATGAATTGTTGCCGTATGAAAAATAGGATAATGTAAGTAAAATGAGTATTTCTTATCAATTGTGAATATATATATATATATATATATATATATAATATATATATATATATATATAATATAATAATATCACTATCATAATTTAGTTCTTTTCTGTTAATCATTTAATTTATAACGCTTTAATATTCTTGATTGTAAGTTTCACATTTTCTTCGACACTTTTTGTCCTGGAAGAGAATTTACACTTCGTGATGTATAATACACCATTTGATAAAAGTAAGTGCTCCCAGTTGTACAGTCCTAAGCGACCTAATCTATGATATCTAAAATCTAAGTATAGAGACAAAATTACACTTCCTGCCTAACGCTGAATGTAAACAAAGTTTCAATTTGATTTGCAGTTTTTAAAAGGCTTTTGAAATGAGATCTGCGAATAACATAGCTAGTAGAGGGGAACAGATGAAATGTTTTCTTTTTCCCATAAGTAGTAGGATGTTTGCTCGTGTTGAAGCTATCAAAATGACTCCATGTTAATATTCCTGAGTGAAAGAATATGCCAAATACATTAAAAAATGAAAGAAAATTAATTTTGAGAAATGTATTGACTATTGAATGAAATTTCTTCTATTGGTAATTTCAATTATTAACTAGGTTTTTTAACATTTATTTTTGTTTCGATATTAGTAAAAAGTATGGAATGGGATTGTTAAAAGGAAACATAATTTTTCTAATGTATTTTACGATGTCAAATGTGATGAGTACAAAAGGAGCCTAGATATGCTTTAATATTGGCTTAAATAAGTTGGTTGTTGTCATTCATATTTCCATTGAGAATTTAGTTCGTTGTACTGTTGCATATAAAGAGTATTTATGAAAAAAAAGGGGGGGGGGACGCAACTTTGAAGTTTTTTAACAAAGGACATTTTATTGGAAAGATTGACTAGCTAGAAATAACCGAATATTAATGTCTTCCTATAACTTTACTCGGTCACTTTTGCTGATCCTGGTACTTTTGTGGTAACTATGATGTATAATATGTTATAATGAAAGTTTCTGAGAAAATTTTGGCTATTTAGAAAATTGGCAAAGCATCTATTAATTACGAACCAAAAGTGTTAGTGCAAGAAATAAGTATCTATTAGGTTGGTGCGTATGAAATGTCGGATTCTCTTTACATGCGGACGTTTGTCTCCCTGTTTTCGTTATACTTTTGTCTTTGGCATAACCTCATTCATAGTCGTATTGTCCATTGCCAGAGACTCATTTCAGCAAAATAGGTTTTCTCGAAGGTCTTCCCTTTTGTTATTTCTTTTGAGTTTATTGCCGATATGAATTCTGCCGACATTCGCGTCATTTTCTTATATGAGTACAAACTTGGTAATAGTGCTGCAAAAGCTGCACGCAACATAAACCAAGCGTTTGGGGAGAATACGGTTAACGATCGGAAAGTGCAGCATTGGTTCGAAAAATTTCGGACTGGCGATTTTTCACTGCAAAATGAGCCGCGCGGAAGACCCAAAACGTCTGTGAAGAATGATGACCTGAAGGCTCTAGTGGAAGCGGATCCAGCCGTATCCACGAGGGAACTTGCTATCAGGATGAAAGTTGACCATACAACGATATTGAGACACCTTTCTGAGATTGGCAAGGTTAAGAAGATGGACAAGTGGGTACCGCACGCACTGACAGAGCGAAATAAGCTGGAACGAACTGGAATATGAAGTTTTGCAGCATCCACCATATTCACCGGATCTCTCGCCGACCGATTTTCATTTTTTCAAGCATTTAGAGCTGTTTTTAAGGGGCAAACACTATGAAAATGAAGAGAGTCTAAAAAACTCGATATCAGAGTTTATTAATTCTAAAGACCAAAATTTTTTTAAGACAGGCATCTACGCTTTAAAATCTCGTTGGGAGAAGTGTATTGAAGCGAATGGAGCATACTTTGATTGAATAAACAGCTTTTGAAGAAAGATATGCAGTTTTATACAATCACTTAAGAATCCGACATTTCATACGCACCAACCTAATATATATATATATATATATATATATATATATATATATATATATATAATATAAAACGTTTTACTTTCCTTTGCAGTCAGAATATCTTCAGGATGGCAATAAATTCGTCAAAATTACTATTTCGTTTTTTTATTATGTACTATATTGTGAATGTAAACCTTAAAAAAAAATTTTTTTAATACGAATTACATGAGATGCAGAAATTAACAAGAATTATTCCACTTGAATGAAATGTATTAGAGAAGAAATACATTATTATACCGACGAGTTATCTCGTCTTTCAGATACTTCCAATTACACATTTCTGTGGGCTAAAATTTATTTCTAACGGTTTAAATAAATTAAACTTTCTAATAAATATATGAAGAATATTTTTAAGACCTTTACCAGACATAAGAGACAAATTTTATCCCACAGGATCCTGTGATTGGAAGCATTTTGAAAGACGAGATAACTCATCAGTAGCATTGAAAATGTTAAACAGGTGCTTCTTGAATTGCAAGTCAAATAGATATGGAACTCGCAATTTTTTTTTTCTTCAAAAGATTCAAATTCGTCATTCAAATTACTTAAAATTTTCTCGATAACTTAAAAAAAACGAATTTGTGTTCATTTTGAGTTAAATAAAATGTTTAAATAAAGTTAAATTTTTAGATAAACATTTCACTATCGAAAAAATTTTTAGAATTCGATCATTCAACTTAGATTTATGAAATTTAACTTGTGGTCTTCGCACTACAATGATAAATGTCGGATGTCCCAAGTTTTAGACCTCTTGATCGAAGTAAGATTCAAAATGCATTTCGACTGTAACTATCTTAAAATGCAATGCAACGTACTTAGTATACAAAGAAATACGAGACTACATTCCTGCTACTTCCATTTGCTATAAACGAGAAACTACTTCCATTTGCTAAAAACTGTTTCATTTTTATATTTCCCATTCCCTTTCGTCACAGTTTTCTAAAAACAAGAGTAGCGAAATCTCAAACCGCACTTGTAAGTGACAAGTGAACAATTAAATTTCTACCATTCTTTAGTGAAATAGACATTTCACTAGGGAATTGCTAAATTTTTCTAAGTGAACTGGTTCGAAATGTGTTTATCGGAATTCGATACCCCAGTTGCTGTGCTTGGAAACGGGAGGTGGGACTGAACTACATTTTTCACCCGCATTGAAGTGTAGAAAACCCAGATGGGGAATACTCGAATACGGCTGGTGCAGTGAACTGGCTGCTGTCCAACTGCACTGCCGCTGACCACTCGGACACGCTCCGCAGTTTTCCGGTTATTCGCACGTGTCTGTAGTTTTATATGAAAACAATGTTTTTAGCTGAAATACGTTTGACCTGCTATATCTGGAATTCTGAATGGAAGATTGTTTTCTATAAATGTCTTGATTTTTAGTATGTCATCAGCACGATTATTTTCCAAACCACCTAAAATACTGATGTATTTTTTTTAATGCCGAATGACTTTTCGACAATAACAATTCATTTTATCATTATTTCTGCAACTTTCATTCTTGGCATCGTTTCAATTATTTTACATTTTTCATGACAATTAAATTCTGTTGACGAATTTATTATTTTATGACAGGAAATAAGTTTTCTTTTCTTTTTCTTTTCTTTTTTTTTCCAGTTTCAATTTCGACAAACTGTACCATACGTTAAAAACTACAAAATACGACATTTTTCGTTCCGATATATTATATTTTTTATATGCTTCCATTTTTAAATATTTGTTATCAGTAATCTATATGTAAATACGTTTTCCCAATTTATATTGTTTCATTTAAATTTTGTGATAATAAAAAGTTCCTAGCTAAACAATATATTTTTTAAATTATAAAAATATCGATTTTGAAGTCGACTGACAACTAGCTATTTTATATCGTTTCCTACTATTTGTCAATTCAAGTAAAGAAATTAAATTTATTTGCTTTTCAGCTTAAGATAAGTGTTTTTTTAAACGTATTATTTATAGTCTGGTTTACTGTATAAACTGTGACTTGAATGTGGCAAAAAGCGCTCAAAACCCCTTTTAGCGTTACACAAACATACTGTTGGATCTAAAACTAAGAAATTAAAAAATAGATGCTCATTGCGTTTTTCAAAATTTTAAGATTTTCGATTAAAAAAGATAAAGCAATTTTAACTTATTGAATGAGAGTAGATTTGAAAAATAAAATACATTATAGAATCGGGCGTCACATATCATTACGTTACGATGTTTCGGTTACATCCGATTTTTTTAAAATTCACCATTTTTGCATCACTTTTCGATCAATCCTATTTTCGTGACGAATATTTTACCTACTTCGACGTTCTGCTCTTGTTTTAGATAATTTTGTATTGGATGCTGGTGTAATAGGATTGTTTCAAGTTAAAAAAATTAAATGGTACTAAGCATGTTTTTTAAATACCATTTTGTATTGAAATAAAAAAATTTGGCATGCTTTGCTGAACTGCAATTCATCAAAACACGATTCATGACAAAGAGCTGATAATAAATAATTTTCTTGCTAATATATAATTCCTCCAAAAGTTGTGATTGAAAATTAAACAGGCCGGATATGGATCAACGCAACTGTCATAATATTCAATATATGCAACTCACTTTATTTGAATTCGACTCATTTTATTGCATTCATTGTTTTACTCTGAACTCTTTATATTTACAGAGCTACTGTTGGCAAACAGAAAAATGAATAAGAATTTCTTTTTCGTATAAACGACAGATTTTCCTTGGACTCCAACTTGTGATCCAATTTCAAGACTTAGATAATGCAATTAGACAACCATGCTTTCTATGAGCTAATAACGACAATATTGTGATGATCTTGTATATTGAGATGATTTTGTACATGATTTGGTATATTAACATCCATTAGGCATGCTTTTAACATTTAATGGCTCACCTTTTAGATCCCCTCGTACGCCAACATCTTAAATGTTTTTTTTTTTTTTTTTTTTTTTTTTAAATCTAAAAAGTGGTTTTTAGCGTTAAATTTGTTAATTGTCATAAAAGAATTGTTCGCCCAATTTAATCTATCTATACTCACTAATTAAGGATTTATAAGAAATTTTAACCCTTTAACATTTCCAATCCTTTTTGAGTTGAACAGCCTACCTACAAACTCGGACAGTGTTTTCACCGTCCTTCTAATATGTCGATAAAAATCCAACAAAAATGACTCGGGTCGTGTTCACTAGGCAGCATTGGAGAAGTTTTTTTTGTAGGGGGCACGGTTTGAAGTCTAAAATGGTTTGCAGTCTATGAATTATGATCAAAGAAGAATATTGAAATCTTTCCAGTACAACGATAACCATTGTCAGACTTTCTAAAAGCAATCTACATAACAATATCCTTTTTCTTGTAAACAATAAAAATATCCTTAATGCTTCTAAATTGACATATCTGGTTCGGTCATTAATTTCCATTTGGGGTTGCACTGCATGCCATTATGTGATCTCTTCTGAAACTTTTTGAAACTTATCAGTCTTCTTAACCTCCAAAAATATAAAATATTATGTCTGGTAAATGGCAGTAGATCCCTGTTTTTAGATCATGCCATCGATCTACCTTTTTATTACATGGTCTCGGAGACTCGAAAAGGTTGGATGAGTCATTTGGTACAGACAACTCGTCTCGCCTGCACTTGATCAATAAACGCGAGACGGTAAATTGACCAATCGCCCCGCACAAGTTCTCCAATTGTTTGAGTTCCTTTTTTTAGAAATGGTACGACTCGGGTTGTTTTCAGTAACCGGTCATTAAGCTGGTTCGACGGTACAATATTTATTTTTCTTTGAAAATGGGAAAAGCCCAAACAGTAAATTTAATGGACGAAAATATTTTTTTAACAATGTGAAGTGTATTTATTAAAAGAATACCATTGATTTTTTATAAGTTTTATTACTTAATAAAAGAATTATTTGGAGTCTTCATATTTTCTTATGAACTTATCAAGAAAACCTATTTTATTCAAGTTTTTCTAAGTTTTTTATATTGGCAAAAGGTTAAAGTATCATTTACAATTCATATTTGATTTAGATTAATACTAAATAAGTTTAACAAATTTTATATTCTCCCTTTAATTATTAAATATTCAATATTTATATTAAATTATCACAAATATTTGTAAAACTCTTCAATTATCACAGGACCTATAGCAAATGTATTAAATTAAAAGAATAAATACTTGGATAATAATAATAAAAATTTTTTGAATTAATTTGAACTATACTGTATGATTTCAAAATTAAAATTGCTATCTGTTGAAATTATTTAAAAATTTTTAATTATGTTTTATTTATTGAAACTACTTTTTGGTTATTAATTATTACAAGATAACAACTTATTAAATGTTTGGATAAATGGAATTTTTAATTCCTTTAAATTAAAATTTAAAGAATACAAATCTCATTGCTGATAAATTTAAAAATAATTTGTTAGAAAAATATATGTGAAACTCTTTAAAGAAAAGAAGTTTTGTGTTGTCAGTTCTGCCTTCTTTTTAAAACTAAATGTGTTTTGAATAAATTTTTGTAGCGATTTTACAATTTCCTCTTTTTATCATTTTAATAGAGAAACCAAGTGATGTTTTGCGATGGGAAAAAATTCTTTGCCACTTTCCACCTACCTCCATGCTTAGTTTACTATTTAGGACAGATTTTTTATCATAGAAAATGGATTTTTCAGACATTTCATTTGTATAATAAATTCTCTCCAAATAACAACACGATACAATAATGTACTATGAATTTGTAATAATAGTAAAAAAATTTGATGCACCTTAGTTTCTTTATTGGATAATTATTCTTCTATATTAGAAATTGATCTATTTCATATTTAAATTATATATGACAATGAAATCGGATTTTGATTACCTCTGAGTGAAAGGAAAACAACAGAAATCTAGTACGGTGGGAGTGGGGAATTAGTCTTTACATATAAAATACCTTTTGACCTTAACAAAAGTCATTTTTCCACAGAACGTAAATTCAATCGACCTCGAAGGTTTCTTGCTATATTATTTAATGATTTTTTGATGCTGTCTGGATCTTTTAAGGATTAAATTATTTGGGTACCTGTAATGAATCATTTTAATTTTAATGATTGAAATTGAAACTTTGATGAATCATTTTCTATGTATTTATAAAAAAACATAACTTTTTAGTAGTAGGTTAAAAAAAACTTAAATCTGTTCTTATTTTAAAAAAAAGAAAGCTATTTTTTTTCCACTGCAAAAAACTTATCGTAAGCATTTTTAACTAGCAATATCTCTTGATTTATTACTCATTTTGATTATATAAAGATGAAGTTACTAACAAATTAAGTGCACCCCCCCTCCCTCACTATTTTTCCTAATGGATCATAAAGATAATATTGTAAAAAAAAAAAAAAAAAAAAAAATCCTTTTTTGTTTTTCAGTTTGCAGAATTTCAATACATTCTGTTTTAAAAATATTAATCCATTAATATATTTTGGTAATAGATTATGTAATTTTAATAGATGATATATTTATTACATATTATCATTCATTAAGGTATCACAAGTTATAAATTCCAAATTGTTAGCTTAGAAAAACATTTAATAAGAGGCTATGCTGTTTATATTTAGCTACTAAATCAAATATTTTGCTTTTAGTAAACTCTCATAGTGACTGAAAAGAGTTGAGATATTTTCTTAAAGATTTTAAAAGCAAAGGACATTAAGTATTAATTCTGTAATTTTTTTGTGATGTTATGTGAATGCTTATTTTGGAATCTCATTGTAGCCACTGAAGTAAGATGCTCTGAGCACTCCAAAGGTGGCATCAAATACGAGCTTGTTCTCTCGGAACCAGTTGTGGAATCGCCAAAACATGTTGCCCTCTCACCTCCCAAATCGAATCTTTCCATTGAAGATATTGAAAAGAAACTCAAAGCTGCTGAAGAACGAAGACAGGTATTTAATTTTTATTTATTGTTTGTAGCTGTTAAGTTGTTTTTTTAAAGACCAAATTTTATTTTTGCTATACACTACTGAATACAGTTTGAACTCGCATTTTCTGTGATATCTCTTGAAATCTAGTTTATTTTGTATCGACCTGTGTATTTATTGCTTTTAAAAATGTTTTTATTTTGCAAATTTATGTTCTTTAAAAATGTAAAGATTAATTTTTACAAAACTTCGTAGCTTATCTTATAAGCTGTTCTCAATGTTCTTTTTTTAAATTTTGATCCATCATTTTTATTACCAGTTCTCTAATTCAATTCTAACATTTTAATTTCGTTACAAAGGAAGAAAAATACTAGACTTTCAGAACCAATAATTGCTACATCTTCAAGCTACCCCCCCCCCCCCACACACACACCTGGTATAATGAATAAAACATTTGCATTAAGTTGTTATGATTGTAATATTTAGTTTAATTCAAAAATTAAGTTTTATATACTAAACTTTCCAGATTCTACAAATTTTGAATTAATCAAATATCATTTAGTAGAACTTAATGTGTACCTTCTAAATTATTATAATTAGAAATGTACTGTATTGGTGTAATTTTAAAAATATAAATTATGAATATGAATGCTTAGCAATTACTTTAAAAAAATTGTATCAAATCTGCAATTTGTAAAAGAATAAAAAAAATATTGCATAACTTTACAATGAAAATGTCTTGTTATAGTCCATAGAACTTAAAAAGCTGGAATTTGTGACTGAGAAGCTTGGCAACTTGGAAAATGTCAAAGTTAAGAAAGAAGAATTCAACCATAATTTTATGCAGTCTTCTAAAGAAACCTTGGAGCAGAAATTGGAATCTATGAAAGAAAATAGAGAATCGCACTTAAAAAATATCCAAGAAAAAGCTAGAGAGATTGTAAGTATACAATTATCTTAAAATTATCTTTTTATTCTATTAACTATGCATTTTTGCATAAATTGTTCATTTCTGTTACAGAAATTATACTAATTTTTTCATTCAGATATGACCTTTTTGAGCTCTAAGTTATATACAAATATATTACATAATACACTATTTTTACTGTTTTTTCCCATCTATCTGCGAGTTAGAAATCTCCTTAAACTGTTATCTCGTTGAAATTTAAATTTTATGAACTGTTTAATTTCTTTTAGTTGCTCCCCAAGAATGCAGCTAAACGTTCAGTTTTAAATTTTCAGAGTTTTTCTTTCTTATGAACAACCATATATAGCTCAAGAACTTAAATTTATAGCAATGCCCATGTAAGTCATCTGATATAAATAACAAAAACTAAATATGACTGGATAAATGTTTAATTGAAACATCATTAATAATTTCTATTGAATAAGTTGATGTTTACTTAATTTTTCCTTTCCTTCCAAGTTATTGGATTTAAAATGTTTATCTGATCATTTAATTGAATATAATACTAATCATATTTGAGTTTTTATTTTTAATAAGAATTCCAACTTTTTTGTGAGTATTTATATATTCTGTAATAATTGTAGTTTTAAAATCGTTAATTAATTAGCATAGATAAATAATCAAACAATTTTTATTTGTAATGCTGGGGATTTGCTAGGTTTTAAGTAATTATATATTTTATGGTGTATAATAACAAAAAATGATATATCTTAGATCTATGTTTCAAAGAGTACTGAAGTATTAATGATTATTTTTACAAATTATAAATTAAATAAGAAAATTTTAAAAAAATTAAGAGGGATTTCTTTTTATGTAAAATTATGTTGATTTGTCATCAAATTTAAATAGTTAAATTGATTTTTTTTAATTTACACATTTTGTAGGAGAAACACTGCAATGATTTTAACCATTTAATGTAAAACCATTGAGTAACCATTTAATGTAAAAAAATATTTTATATTAATCCGAAATATGACTCCTTTTAAAAAGAATTGGTTGAAGACAAACAGAAAAAAAAAAAAAAAAAAAAAAAAATCTAGTTTACAAATATTTAAAATGCATCTTGATCAAGTGGTGAAGTAGTCTTGATGGAAAAGTTATTTCATTTATAATTTGTCTATTAAATTATGGACATATAAGCAAAGCAGAAATTGGATATAAAGCAGCATAGAAATTGATTTGCTATTATTGAATAAATATCCTATATTGTCTGGCACTTGTCCTTTGCTTCCCACCCTTGCAAAAAAACTTGAATTTTGTATCATTCTTGCTGTAAATGCTGTACATATACTTCTAAAGGAATAAAGATGAATAGTAGAAGGTTTCAAGATTTTTTTTTCGAACAAAAAAACGTTTTTGCATAGACATATGTATATACTAGATCTGTTCAAGCTTCTAGGTAGACTATCTTTTGAACAAATATCTTGACCTGTCGCATATTAACTAATAAAAGCTGTTTCCAAAAATCTCATGTACATTGGTTGTGCATTAAGAAAACAACTAATTTGTTTCAATTCATTTTAAATAATACATTAAAAATTTAATAATTTCTTCCTTATATTAAAAATATTAAAGGGTTTTCTCAATCTATAATACTGACAGAAATAATTAAATTTTCAGATATGATTGCATAGTACCATCAAAAT
Source organism: Argiope trifasciata (assembly GCA_026543055.1). Lineage (NCBI taxonomy): Eukaryota > Metazoa > Arthropoda > Arachnida > Araneae > Araneidae > Argiope > Argiope trifasciata. Next base: position 655,991 of record JAPMOQ010020700.1, on the reverse strand, counting down.
TAAATAGTAAAGGTCAGGAATATTAGGAACTGAAATACAAACTAATTGCTAAAATTAAATTAAAACAAGTAATGGCCAATAACAAAAAAATTCATATAAGAAAAATGCTAAAGGAAATATTAACAATAATACTTTTAATTCATTTAGAAGGAGATATATATTGAATCAGCATAAGTATTAAATAAAAATTGAAGACTTCAGCACATTGAACTTTGCTGAATTCATTATGAAAAAAATTGCATAAAATATGAAATTTACTACCCATTTTTTTAAATTCATATTTGGCTTTATTTGCTCACCTTATAAATCAGTAAACTTAAATAATGAATTAAAAAAAAATCTTTGTAGCTGAATGTGGAAATTAGATACAATTTTTATATCTGATAACAAGCCAGAAGTGCAGGGATTTTTTTTCCTCCTAGCATTGAACAGTTATAAATACTGATTAAACTCTAGTGCATTTATGGCAAAATTATATTAATATGAGATGGATAATATTCAATCTGTGGTTTGTCCTTCATACATTTTTCCTGTGCTTGCAGCCTTTTTGTCACTTCCTGCTTTTTCTGGAGACTAAGTAGGCAGGTAATGAATAATTAAAATGAAAAGAATTTAATTTAAAGCCTTCATATTTATTGAAAACCATTTTGTGATTCATGAGATTTAAGCCATATTTGAAACAAAAACCTTTTTAACTTTTATAAATAATAGCAAATATGTTTTATTGCTCAAATATATTTATGAATTGAATATTTTGATCATCCCCTTTATTTAAGAAACATAATTTTCAATTATTATTAATACAAATTTCAAATTATCTAATGTAGTTGAAAATGTTTTTTTATTAACTCTTGGTTATAGATTTTTTATACTTTTGAAGTTTTGTTATTGGAATACAAAATTTTGATATTGGATTGAATTTCTTAGACTACTAAAGTTGAAGAAAAGCGAAAAGGTGGCAACTCTCCTGACAGAGAAGAAAAACTTGAAGCCATCAAGAGGAAATTGGATACTGCCCAGGAGCAAAGAGAGGCTATCCTCAGTAATTTGCAAGACAAACTGAAAGAACATGTAAATTTTCAAAGAAATTTCTTATTAAATTTAATCAAAATTTTAAATTATATAAAAATATTTTCCTTTTAAAATTCTAAATTTAAGAATAAAAGCTTCTGCTCTTTTTAAAATGTTTCAACTTTGTCATAAGCTTAAATTTATCTATTGGGAGTTGATTTATCTCAATACACAAATATTTATCCCTAAATTGCATGTTGTTTAGTATAGTTAAAATATCTCGAGGATATTTCTTAAGACAAAAATATCAACTTATTTATTAAGACGCAAGACATTCTCTTTATAAAATTTCAAAGTATTGAACAACATTGGAAAAATATACTGATAATACTCCATTGTATTTTAGTTTAAGATGACACTTAAGCAAATGTTTATGTAAAATTATAAATTACTGTACTAAAACTATTTACTCTGCCATTTTCAAAATTATTTCAAATTTTGTTTTTTAAGATGTCAAAGTATTTTGTTAAAAATATGTTTGTCTTTGAACTGCAATTTAAGAACTAGGATATTTAGCATCTCTGAATTATTTGGCAATGAAAACTTGTTTTCTTGACTCCTCCTCCCCCTCTCTTTTCTTTCATGTCAAAATGTTGGCAGTTCATATTTTATATAGAATTGTGGCATTACTCACCCAAATTTTAAAATAAATATATTAAATGGCATGCTAAATTGTTTTTAATCTAACACAAAAGTAATATTGTTTACCCAATACTGTTGGAGGATTTTACATTGACAAGTATCTTGCATTTCTTTGGAGTATATATTTAGGAATAATCTTACAATAATAAAGTCTGTAATCTGGAATCACTTTTACAAATTATTCTAATCTTATTCTTAAATGGTACCCATCTTCCATATTGGATGTGTAAGTTAAATTAATAAAAATTCTATAACTGAAAAAAATTAACTATTTATAAATTATGGTTGTAATCCTTTGTGCAAATCCAGATTTATTTTGTTTGACAGAATAAAGGCTTTGAATTTTTAATATTAAATTAACAAAAAATGCCAAAAATCCCCTTGACTGTTTTTTCGATAAATTTGTTCATGGATAATATATCGGTTCTATATATAATGTACTCCACAGAAAAAAATCCCCATTTTTTTTAAAAAAAAAAACCCAATCAGTGGTGAAAAAAGTAAGATTTCTATCTAATTTAAAATAAATTGCTGCAGTATCTTTTTACTAATTTATTTTCCCATTTGTGATAATATATTTTTCGTGCGGGCCCTCCGGTTTTTCAGAGCCTAAGACTCTAAAGTTGGCTGGTCGGAGGTGTCCCGCTATTTCTGTGATAATATATATATTTTGTAATGAAGTTGTGTTTAATTTAATGAAACTTGTATGCTAGGATAAACATATTGCTGAAGTGAAGAAACAAATGGAAGAACAGACTGAAAGTCTCCGCGAGAAGAGCATCAAGAAACTGGAGCTAGCTCAAATAAAGAGGGAGTCTATGTTAAAAGAAATCCAAGAGAAGATGAAGGAGCATGTAAGTATTTCTCCCTTTTGAAAAAAGTTATATTATTTATTTAGAAATATTTTTAATTCATTTTTTTATTTTATTTGTTTTTTTCAGTTAGTTTTTCTAAACAGGGTTCATACAGATAGAATTTTAAATTCTGTGGAGAGATGATAAAAGAAATTTGAAGTCTCTTAAAGTATTGAATTTGAATTGACTAGTGGAATAAAAATTATTTTTCAATGTAATTATTATTTTTTTTTTTATATTTTGACTAAAATTTGGGAAATAAGCAAATAAAAAAAATAATTGTTTACTAAGCAGGGAATAAATTGATAGTCTGTCTGTAGAAGGGCCTGGAATTCAATAAAGTACAAATTAAAGGAAAAGTATGGGTGTTCTGTAAATCCTTTGATTGAAAGAATGGTCTCGCATCAAATAAAATAATTTGAATCTTATTCAAAATAATATTCAAAACCTGTGAAAGAAAATATTATTGTAGTAAATTAAATATTATTGTAATATAAATTTAAATGGTCCATTTGTACCCAATTGAACATTGTAAATTTATTTTTATGCTACAGCATAGTTCTGACAGGTTAATATTTGATACGAGATGGAAAGATGAATCTTTTTGCTGAGAGAGAGATGAAAAGTATGAAACTTGAAGCAAGTTTCAAAGAAGTAGGATTTTATTAAACACAGTTGTGTTGAAGTCAGCATATGTATTTTCATCTTCTAATTTGAGAGCAAAA